>VDFB02271574.1:0-126843 GCA_007258455.2 Sequoia sempervirens | reverse complement strand
GTTGACTTACATATTGAATTTTCTTATAGCAAGTTTATAATTATTATTTCTTTTGAAGTTTAATTAATTTTATATGACCCTATCGAGGCATGACACGTTCTACTAGAGATTGATGACAAAATTAATAGGGTCATGATGCTTGATCTTAGTCAAATATCATTTGGAGCCATAATGGGGCTTAACATTATATTAGCAAATGAATCCTAAGTGAGATATTTATTCTATTGGATTATCATCACACAAGAATGTTTAAGGGGTTTCTTACTAGTATAATATACCATTTCAGGATATCTAGAACCAATACACTCGTGATATAAGATCACCAAATCATGTTATAATTGCAATTAAGACCCTATATTATAACTATTAATCGGGGACTAAATGTTGTTTAGTATCCTCGATAGGTAAGTGTAAGGGTTTGGGATGCTCACAATGAATTAGTATCAATATCAATGCAAGGTCAAGATGAGATATGGATGTCCTTATTGAAAGTTTCTCAATATAGGTTTACTATAGTGTGAGCTTAGTTAAATGTTGTCAAGGGTTAATAATTGAAGGGGATACTTAACAAATCTTGGTCATGGGAACATGTGTGTAGGTCCTTTGAGAAACCTCGAAAGGAGAACTATGTGTGGCCTTGATATGTTTGGAAACAAGTACATAGGCAGTCTGTGGGCAAGGGATGTCACTATGACCTCAAGTCCAAAGGGGGAGGGCTTAGGGGGATAACTCCAAGGGTTGGTTTTGTTCCTAATTGGTTTGACCTTCTCTCTTTAGTAGGCTTCGATTTGAGGCTGAAATGCGTACCAAATGGGTATTAGATGGTTATAAGGAATTAAGGAAACCTGATAACTTATAATTAATACATAATGTTCTTTTGAATAAACCTGATAACTTATAATTAATACATAATGTTCTTTTGAATACTAATTTGAATGGAGTAATGGATTTGACTTTTTTCAAATTAGTATTTGATTATATGTATATATTGGGTAAAGGCCATCTTGTGTTGGTTTTGTATAACTCTTATGTGTTTGTGAAATCCAACTCCATATCTAGAGGTCTCCAATAAAGGAATCAATAAATTGTAAATTACCCCATAGATATCCAAACCAAAATGATAGGTAGGTGAGGTAGACCATAGAGAGAAACTTAATTTATGATTTTTTTCTAAAAATGTTTGGGAATTGCCCATGTCTAAGGATCACCCCTATTACTAGTCTAGATCACTTATGTTAGCTCAAATGACCCTTTTTACTAGTGAAAATCACTTGAGCACCCAAATTTTCCCATGTTTCCATATGAAATTAACTCTATTGGAAATAGATGATTATGGATAGTGCACAACCTAGCATTACACAATGGAGCTTTTGAAGGATCCAAACTTGAATCTAAGGCTAACTAAGCCATATTTAACATTCATACAACTTGAATAACCCTTGAGACTATGTTTAAATAAAAAAGAGATAGAAATAAGATTACATGGCCTAAGGAAAATGTTGGGCTAGGTTGTTACAAGCTTAAATCAAGTTAACACAAATTTAGATGTATCTACCCTGATCCAAGTGATATTTAGAAGTAATTTTAACCAAGAAATTCCTATGTTCTCTAAGTTAAAATTGCCAACTCTACATTCACCAATTTTGTTGATTTATTTTAAGCCAAAAATATACTATTTAGATACCTTGTCCAAGTGCTATTTAGAAATAAGTTGAACCAAGAATTCCTTGTGCTCTCTAAGTTCAATTCACCATATCTACATTCATAAATTCTAGTAATTTATTTAAAGATAAAAATATACTATTCATTGGTATTTACCCATTTTACTTCCATGTGAAAATAATATATATGAGGGTTCTTAACTCCTACCAAGAATCAAATATAAAATGTGAACTAATGATTCTAATCCATTATCATAATTTAATGTTTATAATATGACATATAATCCATAATTTTATTTCAATTTAAAATAAAACATATCTACACATCAATAATCAAAATGGGCACAACATATGATTCTATTTTGATTTATAATACCTTTTCAAATCAAATAAAAATAATCAAAAGAATAAAATGAGGTATCTCCTTCCCAAATGTGGATAATTTGCAATAATTTACAAAATTCATTCATGGATCTTATACAAATTGAATCATAAATTGAGAAAATTCTTTAATTATACATTTCATAAAAAATCAATAATGAAGGTGTTACAACATCACAATCATAAATAGACTTTGCATGCTCTCCAAACCATAACCATAAATCTAGATAACTCCAATGGTGATAAATGTGCCAACCAACCATTTGGGACCCTAAGACCACCCCTTTATACTTTAAGATGATAAACTAGGTAATCATAATAATTTACATAATATAATATGGGGATGATACCATGGCATCCATAACACATCTGTAGAGGAGGATATTTGCTACCCTTGAGTCTCGAGACAAGCAAGAGTATTCAAGGATTAAATGTTCTTCAACTACCTCAAGGAATAATGCTCAAGTGATAGGATACAATAATGGGATTTCTAGAAATAGAAAGATCAAGACATGGTGGTTCTTTAGATAGATTGATGAGATTTTGACCAAGAACAACAACGTGGCACATAGATGAAAACATGGTGTGCTAGCATCCCAAAGGCATGTTAATGTCTTGTATGGACTGAAAATCGAGAATATCATAAAAAATAGTCAAGTGCCTACTAACAATTTTATCTACTAGGAATTCTTAAAGTACGAAGATAATGGAGAATAAAAAAAACTAAAATAATGTAAACTAAATGTGATATAAATTAAAAAATATAAATGATAAGAACAAAGGGAGAGAAAGAAAGTGCTCACAGTAGATCAAAAAATAATGCCTCCAACAAAGTAATATCTCTAATGCCTACACACATAAGACTGAGAGAAAAGGTTGCGGTTGTTTAGGGGCTTTCCTTCAGTCAAACCCCCATTTTAGTGTTTCCACCTCCACAAAAAGCCAGATAGATAGAGAAAATAATAGATAGTAAAATATATAAATAGACGATATAAACAATACATAGACAAGGCATGTGAGGAATCCCAAGATTCTCAAAGACACAAGATAAGAAGTAGATATCACCTGCAAGGCTTGAGGAAGCCAGAGAGAGAGAGAGAGAGTTGTGAGAACCAAGAGAGTGGTAGAGAGAATTGAGAGAACTTGAGAATGTTGTAGCAAGCAAGAGAGTTGGGCAAGATTGAGAGAAAGAGAGAAAGACAAGACAATATCCAAGAGAGGAGAGAATTCGAGATAGAAGTCAAGAGAGTCAATAGAATTAAAAGGATAGATTTAAAAGATAAAAGAGGAGGGAAAAGAAGGCTCCCAAGCTATTACAAAGTGCTCTAAGTCGTTACCACCAAAAAAATTAGTTGACAAGTGGAAAAAGGCTTAGAAACAATTGTTTGAACATTGAAATGTCACAGGATGCTAGCACGACATGCGAAAGTTCGTGCAAAATGTTAGTTTCCAAACAAATCATGCTACAAAATGGTGGGAGTGAGGAAGAAACAATGTTTGACGAAAAGATTACACACAAAGATAGCTACTAAAAAGGGGTCTTGAGCATCCTAAGAGGGGAAAAGGTTGATGCAAGGGCTAAAATGAGCCTACACAGGTACTAAGGGAGTAGATACTAAAGTGGATACAAAGTGTAGGTGGAATTTCAAGAGGTGTAATTTTACGACACTACATTTTCCCCCCACTTTAGTGGGCATACGAATTTACATGAATATGAATGCTAAAGGAAATCTACATAACATAAATAACATCATGGTGTCAAAAGGATGCTATAGAGGAAGTAGATAGCCCTTTGAACTAAGGAAGCATGCCCCCAAGGTGAAGACCTATAAAACAAATGCATTAGATAAGAAATATCTACACAAGACAATAAGGTTAGAACATATAGATATTTAGGAATAAAAACATAGATCAGACATACACAAGGCACATATAAAACTAAAGGATTTGAGTCGACAAAGTGAAAGAGACCTTGATGTAGAAGGTTGTCTCAATACTATGCGTCATCCCCAAATCAAGAAATAAAACATAGAAGAATTCTTAAATGGAGAGAAGAATGTAAGGATTGATTGCTTCAAGAGAAGAATGCATCCAAAAGATAGGTAAGCAACTAATGTCGAAGAGAAACAAAGAGAGAAAGAGAAGTATATACTCAAGATGAAGAAGGCACATGTATTTGATCCAATATATTAAAGAACATATACTCAAGATGAAGAGGACATGGGTCTTTGATTCAGTATATACAATTGTAGAGCCAAGCCAAGACATGAAGAGGAAACAGGTCTTCTATCCTACAAATCTGATTGCAAATTAACCACAAACATGTTTGTTGTAAACAACCAAGTTGGGAAAAAAAGCAAAAAATAATAGACACCATGAAAATTTTCATGAGACACAATCTGATCAGATATAAGATGGTGCTGATAAGTATGTATAGCATGGCTAGAGTCAAAACGAAAAGCATGTAGGCCTATGGCTACTACAAATTGTGCTGCAAGATAGTCACAAAAAAGATAGGTCTAGTCAAGTTGCCCCCAAGCTAAATGCCAAGATATAAGACAGGTCTAGTCACGTTCCCCCAAGCTAGATGCAAAGATATAAGACATCTAGACACCAACAAGATGTCAAATATAAAATATAAGACATAAATAAGACAACAAAGAATCCTTTTGAAATAAATTTTTAGAAAGGGGTTCTTTCATCAAGGAATCCTTCTCATAAGACATCAAGACATCAAGGAATCCTCCTTGTTGAAAATTAAGTAAATATGAGTAAATATGAGAGCCCCCTTAGGATGATGTGTGCTACATAGAGGATCACATATCATTCTAAGGAGAAGAAAAGACAAAGACAAGAGGGGGTCTTCAAGAAGGAGACACACCTCCAAAACAAGTCACCTCAACCCCCAATGTATAGGAGAGGATAACCATGCTAGATACTATTGTGTTTCTACCATAGAGATAGTATGGTTGCACACAATAATGTATGACCATGAATGGCAGCGAGTAGGAAAAGCTACACATGCTACATAGTGGGCAACAACATAATAGAAGGGTGTAAGAACCTCATAAGAAGATGCTTGGAATGGATAGGATAGAGGTAGACCTTGATATCACTTGTCATGCAAAGAAAAGATAGAAGTATCAACAAATGGAAGAGTGATGGCACCATAATCAAGAAGTTGTTGTATTTTATCCTTCAAGACTTGACATTCACTAGTGGAATGGCCAAGCACTTGATGATGCACAAAAAGAATGTTTTACTTTATCATGCTTATGGAATTTATTATGTGTAGGAGGAGGAAGAGTAATCAAGTGAGATTTGACAATACTCAAAAAATATGCTCTTGCTCAGATAAAGAATGAGGAGTAGAAATAGACCCTTTCTCTTGTGAAGAAAACTTGGATTGCTCACAAGAAGAAGACTTGAAGACAACACACAATATATGATGGAATGGAGACGAGTGAGAAGGCTTGAAGAGATTTCTTGACATATGTATTTAATTATGCTAGATATGTTGACAACATAAGTATTTAATTATACTAGACATGTTTGAACTTGGGTTGCAATGTGTTTGTATTTACTCCATAGTAGGAGATGGGTGTTTATCATAAGTATTATATACTAGGTATGATTGAACATGAAAGGCACAAATGGTACACTTAGCTAAGTTATTGATTTAACTAGGAAAACTTGTGTTTATTCCTAGGAGAGGTCATCCAGAATGGGAGAGGGTTTTATATACTTACATGTAAGTAGGGTTATCCAAGTACATATGTTATCTTTGGAATGATGGACTATCCATTGAGGAAATACCTAGCTTGTGTACTTACTAGTTAAGTAGTTCATTCCAAGTAGATTAATATTGTTGTAGGTTATCTAGGATGATGGACTATCCATTGAAGGAAATACCTATGCATAGCTTTAGATAGCCTTAAGTCAAATCGGCCCTAATTAGTGTATGTAATAGATGACTCTTAGTCATTTACTAAATAAAACTCTTTGATCTAGTGTGAATGTCTGAGATTCCACTCTAGGTTGTGTGACTATCGAGACTAACACTGTCAGGTCACCACGATCCAATGTTACATGCTAGTTTAGGATTGTGGGATTATAAAGTTCTAGTTATGAAGGAAACAACACTATGCTCAGTTAGTTTTCATTATCAGCTATTCTACCAATCTCTTCATTGAAGGGAAGGGCCATCTATTGAATGATAGATGTGCGAGGGGCTGCATTATGAGTCCATGGTTGGAGGAAAATCACTTGAGCGATGCTTCTCCTAACAAGCGATAGAAGAACCAAGATTTGAAAGAAAGGATCCTAGAACATCTTACATCTATTAGTTCTAAAGCTCATTAGAGCTATGTATGTAAATGTATGCATTCTTGTTACTTGTACTTGTGAAGTTATTGTAATGAAGTGGAATATTTATTGTATATGATATGGCATCTTGATCGTATACTCTCAGTAAAAGGAAGATTTTTTTTATAGCAATGACTTGTTACTTAGTTATTTAATCATATGGTGAAAAATTATAAATTTTTACTGCATTGAAGGGTTGGCACCTTACATGTGGTATCAAATCTACCAGGTTATGCACTGGAACCTATGAGCTCATTACGCAACAATGTGTAAACCTTATCAAAAGATAATGGTTGAAAAGTTATTGTACCAAAACAAAAAGAGAAAAGAACATAGGGAAGTGAAAAGGAAGATGAGATTCCTAGTAACTTGTTTAAGTTTGGGACTAGATAAGAGTCGTCCATGGAGTAGGAACTCCTAAACCAATAACTTATGATATTACCTAGGATTGCAAAAGATTATGCAATTAGGTTATGTAGGAAGGTTAGGAAGAATAACTAGTATATACCTTTATCCTACAAAGTAGTTATATGACTCTAAGGGGATGAGAAGGAATGAGATAACTCCCTTATTAGAAGCAACTTATAGTTGAAAAGAGTTGAGAATTTTTGGATTTAGTGAAAACACTACGAATCTATGTGTATGCGATGTCAACATAAATTAGATTGAAGTAGAAATTTAATGAAAAAGGTATCCACAAGGTTGGAGAACTCTTAACATAAATCTAATTCTTGTGTAAGGATAGGATCTTGCAAGAAAAGAGTTAGTACCTCGGAAAATAGAAAAGACTGGAATGGTCAAAATGAAGTAATCAATGATGTGGGACAGTTCCACCAACCAAAATCGATGAGATTATTGGAGTTTGATTAAGATGAGAAAAAGAGACCAAACAACTTTGGTATGTCTAAAGGTTATGAGAGAATAGGATTCCAAGCATTGGAATAAAGTCACTTGAAAAGGTGAATATAGGAAAGAAACCTGTAAAGGTAAAATAGGTTAGCCTGACAAAGGTTTGGATAGTACATAGATAGCTTGGAGTTGTAAGATGAACTCACCAAAATGTATACAAAAATAAACATTCATTTAGAGGTTCCAAAAGAAAATGGAATTAAATATGGTACTATGTGTCAAAACAATAGAAGTTGCAAGGGAAACAACACTCTAAGTAGAAAGGCACATCAACCAATGAGGATTTGTAAGTACAAATATTCCTCCACAAAAAGGATAATTGGAAGAGAATTGGAATAATAACACGCCTCTTAACTTCTAAGTTGTTCATTCATTAGATTCCCTATTGGACAATCCAAAATATCAAATCTACGGGATTGGAAATCAATAATGAATCTAACTTTAGAAAAAGTATATTCAAAGTATACCATTGAGGCAAGAAAAGGCAATAGAAAACCAATAACAAGGAATGGAAAATCTTTTCAAAGAAACAAGTGTTTGCTAGGAATTCAACTTTGAGAAGATTGAATGTTGTGAAAACACTAAGGGGGGAAGGAAGAGAGTGGATTGACTCAGATGAAGTACCCAACCCAATGAAAAGCATAGATATGCTTTCAGTTTGGGAGAACTAATGACTTCTTCACAAGTCATGATGTCAATTAAGTCATACATTTTATGAACACAAGGAAAAAGGTATTGGGATTTTTGGAGAAAGATGAAGGGAAAGGTCAAGGATTATGACCTATTATCACCCTGTACCTTATATTTATCTAATTGGAAGATCAAACGATATTAACATCAATGCCTTAGTAAAGGATAGGCAGATAATTTGATCATGATAGGGAAGATCATTGCCTATGGGATTGTAAAGGGAAGACCTAGGTTACTTATGAATTGAAGGAAAGTGTCTCTACACTCTTATATACCTTATATGGGGGGATTTAGATAATGATGTTATTTCTTTATATAAGTAGTAATACTATATATTATGAAATATATCCATGTCATGAAGTGACTTGACACTATAGCTTTCTATGTTAAGAGACCTAGGGATGATAATGTTTAGCTAATAATCCATAGAGATGGAGTGAAAGATAAGGTAGGATAGGATGTTATGTAAACCACATCAAAAATCTTTTTATGAGAATGATTATTTGATAATACCTTATTCTCGAATGAAACCCTATGTTAGAATAACCTAATTGGGATGAGAAGTTCATTCGAATAAAAAGAGAGACCTTAGGATAATTTTTAACCTATTGAGTTAGGTTATATACTAGAACACCTTTAAGTTTGGAATAACTTACTTGGTTGAGTTGTACATTTGGTCTTGATTGGAACATATAGGGGAAGAGAAACCTATAACATTAGACTAGTCGCCAATAGGACTCTATCCTAAGAATTGGAAGGGAATATTGAGATTGAGATTTTCCCATGTGAATGAGTAAATCACTTGAGCTTGTGAAAATTCTATTTGAATGGAAACATAGGAGGGATGCCTAGTGAGTTAAAGTAGTTACTTGGTTAATTACTTTACACTCTTGAAAGAAAGTTATAATGTTGACAAGAATCTATTTGAATGGCTCTTATATTAAAAGGAATACAATCTCAAAGAGAAGCATCTATTGTTATGTTGAGACATCATAGAATTTTCAATTAGCGTGAAATATTGGAAATTTTATTGAATAGGACACTGGGGTTGTTACTTATTCCCAAATAGGATATATCGAAGTTGGGACTCATCCATATGTGATTAAGAGAATCAAAGAAAATAACAAGGAACGTTCATGCTTGGAAATTGGGTATGCAATTAAATTTGATATCTTCTAGGGACCAACATGATTGAACGAGGATTAACACTCAAAATTAGTACCATTTTTTATCCAGAAAATTAGATTGAGTTGAAAGATGGATTACGTATTTGAAAATAATCCTAGGACAAAAGAAATCCATGATATGAATGTCCTAAGATAAAGAGGATTTATCTCTGCAAAAATTATGACCATGATTACATGGGAATTAAAGATGGCATGAGATCATAAAATAGGTTTTCTATTAGTCAAATAATAGACTATTATTGTATATAAAAGAACCTATGTACCCAAAATTTTGGAAGATTCAGGAATGAAACAAGGAAATTAATGTTAGAGTTAGGACATTAGAATGACAAAGGGAATTTTTAGATGAAGATCCACTATAACCTAGGAAAAGATAGAAGTTGCATGGGATGTGGCAATATAATGTCTAGTATGCTAGGAAATGAAGACTAAATGTCATCATTGGTATGACATGTATACTCTATTGAGATTCTAGAGGGAAAATGGTAGAACACAAGACAAATCAAGGTTTCTATGTCGATAAAGAAAATAAGGATAGGGTTGTGTAAACCATGATCATACTATAAAAAATTCAGTTAAGCGAATGTGCAATATATTATTATAGTCAAATAAGCAAAAATGGTAGACTAAATCTTGAATGATTTATAAAATTCTAACATTGAAGTTTGGACCATTATATGGAAAGGAAGGTTGGGAACTCTATTAAGCTAAAATAGGGTTAACCATAGACTTGATAGAATGTCAAAAAGGAGTAATAGGTCAAAGAGATTGATGAAACTTTGGTGATACAAAGCTTAAAGTATGAAGTAGTGTCAGAATTTGACAGGTCTCCAAAACCAATGTTATGCTCAGGATGGAAAAGTAATCAAGAACAAGTACTTTATGGTAAGGAAAATGGATGTGTAAGTGACAGACATAATCGGTTTATGATTTATCTAAAAGTGTAAATACCAAAGGGGAAGGGTGGGACCCATGGTGTAGTGTACAATGCACTAACATTCCTTATCTATTTGGATTATACTAAGGATAAATTCATGGGCCAATAGTTTCCATTCACTATGTTTTAGGTGTCATGTATAGTTACTATTGTATCTAGGATGTGTATATATGATACTATTATAAATATATTTGGGAGAGTATGTTGAAGGCATACGATATTTCCGTATGCAATAGTGAGGGCACTCAGAGCAATGTCCAGGAAGGACAAGGTTGCTACATAGGATGAATGTTTTATAAATCCTACGTATTTTGAGAATAGTAAGTAAAAATTTATTTGAATTTAAGTACATGTTAAAAGGTTATAGATCATCTAGGATAATGATTCACAAGGGGGGAAGTATGTTACATCCCAATTGTGAAGTTACTATTTACTGTTACTACATAGGGTAAATACAAAAGTAATGTGAATTCTGGAAATGAATAGATTATGCTTGTACCTTGTTATCAATATGAATGTTATCTCATTTGATATTATGTCAGTTGATGTTATTCATGGTGAAATACTACATATGTGTGAATAGAAGGTTATTGAATTATTATTATTATTATTCTAACTTTGGAAATGTTTATGTAAACTGCATATGTTATAAACAATTAAATTTCATAGGCATGTGTTAGTGGTTGTAGGTAAATGTTCATTCCTCTGAGTGGAGGGGAAGTATCACTCGGGAGAAGATCTTGGTCGGGTAACTGTTAAAAGTAAACTATTTGATCATATACACACACCATATTAGAGTGATTGAGTTGAGTCAGTTTGTGGGTAATAGGTAAGTCATCCCTAGTTTGGAATATATGCATTAGTAAAGGTCTTGTTTATTATAAAGTGCATTATTGTGTGATTTTTATTTGTTTGAGCTTTGAATCCTTCTTTATGACATTGTATTGATTGTGCTTAGGTTGATTCTTTGGGATTTTTGAATGGTTACACTTACGTTGTTTCTTATGAACATAAAATGTAGCATGTATATGGGAATATATATAAATACATATACATATATTCATGTATGAGAGCATTAGCAAATGAACATGTACGTGAGTAGGAATACTCACAGAGGTACATACACGAGGAAATGACTATATATATATGTGTGTGTGAATGTAGTCACAAGGTCATAATCATTTGATAGTGAATGGATTACTTGACTATCATATTATCATATAATGAATAAGCTTGTATATATACATAAACACACTAGCAAGCATTTATTCTTATAGGAGAAGTGTACATATATAAGTATATATGGATGATTATACACGTATTATCATTTGTGCAATATGATAATGAGAGCTATACATCTGATGGAATGGGTATATAAGAATATGTATATATATTTAAAAATATATGCTACGCATAAAGATAAGGTGAAACATATATCGCTGCCTATATCAATCTTAGCACATAGTCAACTGAATTATGGAGATATAATAAATGGATGTAGAAAAGAGTTTAGTGCTTAGATTAAAATCCAACGCATCAAGTCATATGACTTAGTCAAAATACAAGTAGATCACTACATAGAAGAAGGATATCATTTATTTGGAATTTGACTAATTCTTATCCAATAAGAAGTCGATTTATAAAGGCTACTTTAGGCATTAATTATCATGGCAATAAAGGTCAATTATAGTCATCAATGACTATGAAATTAGAAGTGATTTTGGAAATGATTTCAACTGTGTAAGTAAATTCGTGTTTCACTCGCCATGTCATGTATGTGAAAACATATGAATACATTTTAATTGCTAACTTTGACTTGGTAAACACAATGATAAAGAGTAACATGGACTTAGTCCAATGCCTTTAATTGGTTAAATCGACTCATCCCTACAAGGAAACTTGCAGCCATCTAATGGAAATTTTCACATAACCCAAATCTGAAATCATGCAAGTAAATACTCAATATCAACATGCAAGAGAATAGACAACATACCCATCAAAGATGACACAAGATATACCCTAGGAAAACCGTCAAGAGGGAAAAAACAAGCCTCCAAAAGCATCCACACTCCATGTATTATTCAACAATGAAAACCCATTACAATCTTCAGAGACTCCATGAACACTTTTGGAGCACATTCTATCCATGCATTCCATGTGACCAAGCATGAATCCACACATCTCATGCTATGCTTCAAACCCTCACACATGCACAAGCTCAACCTACTAACCTGCAACAAAACTCTCCAACCTCTTAAAATAACTACCCTTGTGGTTTCTTTTATAGAAGCAAGCTCCCACAAAACCACCAATTGGTATTACATAAACCATGTGCCAAAAACCATGAACTTACAAAAAACATGTGACCCCTCATTTAATATTGGGTACTTTATTATATTTTATTATTCCCCAATATTAAATAATTACATTTTACAATTAAGTCCCAATGTTACATACAACATAAAGTGGCCCCAACATTATACATATTATACAAGGTGTACAACACCTAATCCTAACAATCTCCCACTTGCTGTATACATTACATAAGGGGGTAACAAGAAAGCTCAAACATCAAGATAATAAACTCCATAGGAAAAATGTACCATCCTAGAATCCAAGTGCTCCATGTGCTCCATCAAGATACTTGTAACAAGAACCAAGGTAACCACCATATCATCCATGAATGCTCTCATCCTCCACCATGCCAATGCATAAGATAGGAACACATCCAAAGAGATGTCACACTAACTATCACAAAGAAGCATAAACCTGCCTCAAACCGATATCTCAAAACACAAACACTCAATCCAAAGGTAATGAATATGCACTAGTAGCTGTCAAGAATAAATCACCATATTTGAAATGTCACCCACAAAAAATTCCAACACATCCAACTATCCATACCTCCAAGGTATACATAACATAGTAAACTCATGCCACCAACATCTCCACCCATAAACCACAATAACAAAATCCATGTGCAAAATTGTCAAAGAGTGACATACACATCTAGGAGCTCACACTGCATGGGAAATGTCAAAATGAATGCAAACATGGAATGAACGTATTCAATGCGTCACTTTGTTAACATTCTAGAAATAAGGCACCATCACAAGTGACCAAGGCATACCAAGTCTACTAACATCACATAGAAGATGTAAACATGTAGTACCAAGGAAGATTCACAATGATATGCAAAACCTACAAACCAAACACCTATAGCATGTCCTCCTACACACACCTCTAAATGCCAACTATGTCAAGTATGACCTCCTCCATAACACCTCATAACAACACCCAACCATCCAATCACCAAGATCAAACACAACATATGTATCATGTAACTAATCATGGATGTAAGCATCTCAAAACAAGAAGATCAAACTCAATGTAACCATTCCCAAACCAAGGAAATTAGCCGAATAAACCATCTCCTAAACCCAACATGTACACTCCTCAAATGAACCCTCTAGAACCAAATATCCATGGCTCAAGATCCATATCCATGAGAAGACAAATCATAAACATAATGCACTTGAAAGAAAAAATGGGCAATACCTGTCAAGTGAACTATCGAGTAGACCAAGATTGGGGAATGAGAATGCTCCTCCAGGATATCCAAGTCATCATGACTCAACCAAGAACACTCTCCTCATAGGTCCATGTTGAACTCATGTCCAACCAAAGTGTAGGCTCATTGTACTTCCTGTTAAAATCTCATCAAGAGTAACCATCTCAAAATCATGTCTCTAACCAAAAGAGAACACCAAGCCTCACCTAAGCCTCCATGTATCCATGAGCACCTACAACCAATCAATCCATGCTAAACTCTAATTTTTTTATAAAATTACTCAATACAAAGAGAACCAACCAAGATAAAAAAACCATAGCTCCAACATAAAAATAAAGAACATAAACATGACACCATGATCTGACATCTTCTCAAAAGAAGATAACATGCTCAAATCATCATAACATGTACCATGCCACAACTATAAACTAGTAATCAAGAGTATACCATGACATAATAACAAAACCATCCTACAACCAAGGATCACCTGTCAAAACCAACAAGTCATAAAAAATACCTCAACATCTCCAACACCTCATGTTAATGAACTCTCACTATAGCACACATAATCCAAGGGCTCCTCAATGACACCAATCAACCCCTATTGAGGACAACCATCTATAATCAACAATGGATTCACATCATTTCCAAATGCTCCCACTGAACCGTGATACCAAGCAATCCCATGGAATCATGATGCACACAACCAAAACCACATCACTATCATAAGCTCACACCAAACCTATGAATCCAAGCTCTCAATGACAACATGATAACCATCCTCTAAAACAAGAAGACACACCACCAAACCATCATATCCATCACTACTAAACCATCACTATCAAAATCTCCCACTGAAGAGTGTAACCAAGCTATCCATGACATCATGATACCAATCTCCTTGAACCAAGAAGATACATTGCCACAACTTGAATCAGGATCCAATCCAACACCACCAAAAATGCACCTACATAAACCATCATGACATGGAAAAGTCTCTTAGAATGCACAAGAAACATCCATGACAATATGATCACCACCAAATGTACCAACAACTCAACTCGATCATGTTCGCATATCTGCATAATCATAGTTAACTGCATAGGTCTCATATCATGACTGTACTTGGTAATACCATCTCACCTCCTCAACATGACAACAAAACTAGCAAACCAAGTGACTAAACCAAGCCACCAAAATTGAACATGCATCAACACTGAAATATCAATGGGAAAAGACAACCTATGTCCAAGTCATAAATGCAACATGTAAGTATAGACCACCTACAACATTACACAACTTGTAGATACAAAAACGTAACATACAAATCCAAACATATACTAATAACCATGTCAAATGAGAGAATAACCTGAGATGTATAACTAAGCATACAATGAATCCAACATCGAATATTTAAGATTCGATCATCGATAAACTCATAATATCACCATAGTCAAAGAAACCCATAAAAAACTTAGATAAATAAAACAACAAATAAACCATGCCAAAATATCTCTAAACCTGATCCACTATGTAGTGATCTAAACAAGCTTTCCATTGACTATTTGAAGTCCAAAATCTAACTCTGTATGCACCTGATATCACATCTTGAAGCTCAAAATAAACACCTAACTTCTAGCATGCAAAACACTATCAAAACTGCAAAATCTCAAAAATAACTGACACGCATCCAAGAACTAAAAAATCTGACAATATTGGGCAAAAGTTACATGCATTTGAATAGAGCATCTAATCAGCTTTCCAAAGAGTCCAAGAAGTAAAAAATCCAACAATATTGGGCAAAAGTTACATGCATTTGAAAAAAATTGCTAAAAAGAAGCACAATTTCACTCCTTGGTGGCTTTGTGGTGGCCCACCAATAGCCTGCCAGTGGTGGTGGCCAGCTGGTGGCAAATTCCAAAAGATATTAAATAATCATGAAAAAATTTCCTTCTTAAAAAAAAAATTCCAATCCCCCCTAGCAGACCTAATCGAGCTATAAAATCTAGCTCAAAGTCTTTTGAAATCTGGTATATGGCTTTCATTTGGTGGATTTTATAAAAATGGATATTAAAAAAGGTGTTAATAAAAAAAACATTTGAAAAAATTTTTATCAGTGGTTTTTGAGCCGCGGGCCGGTTGGTATTGTCGGCCCCACCGGACTTTACCGACAATCCCGACAACACTGTTAGTTGTTGCAAAGCTAGCGGTACCGACAATACTGTCAGTACATTGTAGGCAGAGTACGGGGTGGGGTCGGACCCCCCCCCACCTCCCCAATTTGACTTTTATATATTTATTTTATTTCAAAACTTATTTCAAAAACGCCTTCCAAGCCAAATTTTTTTTTTCCTTTATTTTTATAAATTTCTAATTTTCGTCTTTTGTTTTGTAGGAAATATTTTTCTGATGGGAATTTTAATTTTTTTTCAAATTTTTCTACATAATAATGTCGACTTTTAATAGCAAAAAGAGATTTTACAAAAAAAATTGCATTTTTTTCTAGTAACCAAAATACGGCAAATTATATATCAAAATTCATCTCTCGGCCAACTTGAATCCAATTATGAGGTCCATTTTGTTCTAGGAGGTCATCTGTAAATTTTCCCCTACAAAATGCTCACTTGAATGCAAAACCAAGAAAACCATTTTCACCCAAAATTTTTCACCTCAAATCTGCAAACAACAAACCCAAAACTCCCAGATTTACAAAAAAACAACCTAAAAAACCTTCATGTCTTGCCATTTTCTTTCATTCTTTCATGCAACCTAGGGTTATCTAATCCACAACCATGGCTTTGATACCACTTGTAAGGAAAATTGCAGCCATCTAATGACAATTTCCACATAACCCAAATCTGAAATCATGCAAGTAAATACTCAATATCAACATGCAAGAGAATAGACAACATACCCATCAAAGATGACACAAGATATACCTTGGGAAAGCCCTAAAGAGGGAAAAATTCAGCTTCCAAAAGCATCCACACTCCATGTATTATTCAACAATGAAAACCCATTACAATACATCTTCAGACTCCATGAAAACTTATGAAGCACAAGTTATCCATGCATTCCATGTGACCAAACATGAATCCACACATCCCATGCCATGCATCAAACCCTCACATATGCACAAGCTCAACCTGCTAACCTACAACAAAACTCTCCAACCTCTTAAAACAACTACCCTTGTGGTTTCTTTTATAGAAGCAAGCTCCCACAAAACCACCAAGTGGTATTACATAAACCATGTGCCCAAAAAAATGAACTTACAAAAAACATGTGACCCCTCATTTAATATTGGGTACTTTATTATTTTTTATTATTCACCAATATTAAATAATTACATTTTATAATTAAGTCCCAATGTTACATACAACACAAAGTGGCCCCAATGTTATAACTATTATGCAAGGTGTACAACACCTAATCCTAACAATCCCTTTATTTTAGTCGATACATGTTAAGTGTTGCAAACTTATTATTGACTATTTCACTCCTTTTGAAACTGTGCCAACTTGATATTAGATGAGAGGCTTTGGCACCACCTCTTAAAGTAATTTCCTGGATATGTCTTTGTTGGAGAAGAACTTGAATTCTCCATGTGCTTTTTGAATTGGTCATTGAATTGCTGTCAAAGATGTAAGTCAATCTATAGGAGGTTTTACTGAGTCTGAGCTTATTTTATCACCACCTTATTTTTGAGTTGCTTTGCATGAAGATTGTTGTCATTTTAGATTCCTAAACTATAGGATTTATAATTACTTGGTTGCTCTATAAATAGTTGAACCATTTCACTTGAGACACACTCTTCCATTTTCACTTGTGAGAGTTGTATTATTTCCCAAGAAATACATGTCTTTTTTAGTTCATTACTTCTGAGTTATTGCCAACCATATTTTTCTTGTTTTGTGAGTGAGAAATAGAGTGATCTATTGTGAGTAATAGGTATCGTTATTGCTAGAGAGAAGTAAGATATCAACAAGTGAGAAAGACTTGTTTGAGAGAAGTTGATTGTTGTTGAAGAAGGCTACATTGTTACCATTAATTTGGAAGATAAATAATATGCATGGGGATCTCTTCTTCTTTGATTATTTTACTTTTGAAAGATAAGTCTTTTATTTTGGAAAGGAAGTTGAAGCTATTATGTTGTTTTCTTAATGTGTTTTTAAGTACTCCATGATAGGAGATATTTCTTGACACAAGTACTTAATTATACTAGATATGTTGAAGAGATTGCTTGACATAGGTATTTAATTATGCTAGATATGTTGACAACATAGGTATTTAATTATACTAGATATTTTTGAACATGGGTTGCAATGTATTTGTATTCTCTTCATAGTAGGAGATGGGTGTTTATCATAAGTATTATATACTAGGTATGATTGAACATGAAAGGCACAAATGATACACTTAGCTAATATATTGATTTAACTAGGAAAGATTGTGTTTACTCCTAGGAGAGGTCATCCAAAATGGGAGAGGGTTTTATATACTTACATGTAAGTAGGGTTATCCAAGTATATAGATTATCTTTGGAATGATGGACTATCCATTGAGGAAATACCTAGCTTGTGTACACACTAGTTAAATAGTTAATTCCAAGTAGATTAATATGGTTGTAGGTTATCTAGGATGATGGACTATCCATTGAAGGAAATACCTATGCATAGCTTAAGATATCCTTAAGTCAAATTGGCCCTAAGTAGTGTATGTGATAGATGAATCTCATTCGTTTACTGAATAAAATGCTTTTCGTTTACTAAATAAAATGCTTTGATCGAAGTAGTGTCAATGTTCGAGATTCCACGCTAGATTGTGTGACTCCACTCTAGGTTGTGTGACTATCGAGACTACACTATCAGTTCACTGTGATCTAGTATTACATGCTAGTTCAAGATTGTGGTATTGCAAAGTTCTAGTTATGAAGGACACAACACTATGCTTAGTTGGTTGCTATTATCGAATACTCTACCAATCTCTTCATTGAAGGGAAGGGCCATCTATCATTTGTGGTGGACTGCATTATGAGTATGTGGTTGGAAAAAAATTTGCTTGCGCGATGCTTCTCCTCCACAGTAGGTGACAGAAGAACCAATATTTTAAAGAAAGGATTCTAGACCGTCTTATATCTATTAGTTCTAAAGCTCATTAGAGATATGTATGTAAATGTATGTATTCTTGTTACTCGTACTTGTGAAGTTATTGTAATGAAGTGGAATCGTTATTGTAATATGATATGGCATCTTGATCATATATTATCAATAAAAAGGAATAAAAAATTTATTGCAATGACTTGTTACTTATTTACTCGTATGGTGAAAAATTAGAAATTTTTACTGCATTGAAGGGTTGGAACGTTACATCTTTAAAAAAGGGTATATATTTTTACCTTGAATATCAATTATTAACCGTTTGGTGAAAAATTCCTAGTAATTTCCTTGTAAGAAGGTGATGGTTGTTACAAAGGTAGTTGCTAAAAAGGGGTCATGAATATCTTGAGAGGGGAAAAGACTAATGCAATGATTGAAATGATCCTACACAAGTACTAAGGGATTGAACACTTTAAAGTGGATACAAAAATGTAGGTGAAATTATAAGGGGTGCAATTTTATGACACTACAACATTCAATAATCATACACATTGTAATAAAAATTAAATAAAGGTGTACAAGGGTTATGAAATCAAAAACTAGTAACACACAAGAGAATGGTGGTAACCACTAATATCATATAATGAGTGTGATAACTTAAAAACACTCATGTGAAGAGAATCACATAAATATATCAAGTACCAATGACTTGGGAATCAATAATAGAATACTACTAGACTTAAGATGTAAAGTTTCATTACAATAGTTTTTAAATTTACATGAATGCTAAGAAGTATGACATCCAATAAAATAGAGATCTAATGATATTCATCCAATCCAAACTAGATTGGTAGGATGTCCCTTCACTATTATGCACAAACCCTCTCAAGGTGTTTGATGCAAGAAATGACACATCTCTTGATTAGGTGTATTTTAATGTTTAATCTCCAATCAGTTTTATCTTATTAAATATTTCCTACTTTATGCTCTTCACATAGGAATATTATAATTACAAATGATAAATGGGGTGTCCACTCTACTTCTAGCCCTAAAGTTTAATCCCAACACAAAAACTCCAAAACAATCAAAAGAGTATGATGCAAAAATGAGGCCAAAAAACATCACATTGACATCTATAAGATAGGAAAACAAATTTCCATAATGTGACATTTCATCCCACCAAATAGAAATATTTTTCATGTCCTAAAATCCAAAATTCATATTTTTACAATTTAATTGAGAAAAAAGCTCAATCACTTTAATGGAAGCTTCAAAATCTATTCAATTTTGAAAATTAATTTAAAAAAAATCAAGAATACCCTAATGAGCATATGAAGTGCAATGATACACTTCTCATATCACAAGAAACTTCACCATAGTAATGATGCTATTTTTAAATTTCTAAAAATGAAGACATACAACAAATAGAATACATAATAGGATTATCTAATATTCTTTCTCAAATCACAACTAATGGATTCATGGTCAATATAAGAATCCAAACATGAAAGTGCAAAAAATATTAAAAGATGAATTTCTTGATATTCTAAGTGATACCCTCATGCACAAATGGATAAAATATTTCTTAAGCATCACACAAAAAATATGTTCTACTCTCTCAAGATTCAATTTCACTTCCAATTCATTATCAGTCCTCAAGCAATCCACAATTTTTTTACAAGAAAGCAAGAACTCACAAAATGGAGTAGAAGAAAATATTGAAAAAATCATCAATAATTATAAAACCTTTTTATTTTCCCCTTTCACTTAAAAATACCTAAACCACAAAGTCACTTTTTTTCCTTTTCACATTTCAAAAAGATATTTCTCAAATATTTTTAAATTATATATTTAGACAAGATATTTCACCTCGAATTCTACTCAAATTCCTTAAGGATAAATAAATTTTAAAATGACTTTCCACATCAAAGTGGCACCAATCCCCCCATGGTATGATGGTTTGAGTAGTTTAGAATAATATTTCGCGTTCACTTACTTGATTGTTTCATGTTATTTTGATATATTTTTCATTTTCTTTATGTCCTCAACAATTTCATGAGGAATACTTTTATTTTGCTTGTTTAAAATGACTAATACCTTTATATTTGTTTATGTTTGAGCATAGTGGAGATTTGGCTTTCACATTCTAGCACCCACCATGTTTCTAAGTTGCAGAGGGAAAGATTTAAATTTAAAATATATGATTATTTCTATGTTCATTCTTCCTAGCTATAGAGTTTATTGCAAGTGGAGGTTGAATAGAGGTTAATAGTAAAAATCCAATTGATCATTTGACTGAAATATGAGAATATAAAGTATTTGTTTTTGTTCATATCAATTAATGCATTAGACAGGAATGTAAAGTCTTTATTTTTGTTCATATTAACTTCAAGCTTTGGGTGCTCAGTTGCTTTCACTCTTACTATGGAAATCTTTACTGGAGTGACATCTTTCTTGAGGAGGGATTTTTATTTTTTTGGCTTAATTTACATTAATCATAGCTACAGTTTTAGCAGAAACCCAATTGATCATTCGATTGAAATATGAGTATAAAGTCTTTGTTTCTATTAATATCGATTAATGCATTTGGTAGGAATGTAAAGTCTTTGTTTCTGTTGATATCAACTTCAAGATTTGGGCACTCAACTACTTTTACTCTTACTATGGAAATATTTGTTGGAGTGACATCTTTCTTGAGGTGCGATTTTTATTTTATTTTTGGCTTAATTGGCATTAATCACAACTACAATTTTAGCACAAACCCAATTGATCATTCAATTGAAGTTTTAATATCAATTAATGCATTAGATAGGAATGTAAAGTCTCTGTTTCTGTTCATATTAACTTCAAGCTTTGGGAACTCTATTACTTTTACTCTTTAGAAATCTTTGTTGGAGCAACATCTTTCTTGAGGTTGTAACGTTAAACTATTGAGGGAATATTTGCATTTATATTCTAATGCAATCATATACGTGATACACAAATTGAATTTGCTACTTAACATGTGTTTTCTTTGAGTGTGGAATTAGTGAACTATCACTTCTTAACATCTATTTTCTTTGAGTCATTTGTATTCTTAGATGTTTCTTGAATATGTTGATAAATGATTTACAAATTTCTTGAATATGATGGTGTAGCAAGGTGGAAAAATCTAGAAAAATAACAAGCAGATTTGAGTTGGAGAATTAGGCATTGGAATTGATTTTTTTTTTTGTAATAGCTTAAGGAATCCATTTGCTGCTTTCATTTTCTATTTTAGACCAACTAGCTTTATTTTTGGTTTAAAATTAATCATAAATTTGATCTTTTCAAGTTGGTTAAAATTGAACTTAAAAATTTACTAAAAATTGCTATGTGGGATAAAATTGAAAAAGGAAAACTCACACTTAGTTTGGTACATTAAAATGAATTCACTATTGATTTGAAGGATAAAATGAACAAGTGCTTATATAAGTGATCTTGGTTTTGATACACTTCAAGTGTGTATCCTCTCCCCTCGCGCTTCGTATGATCTTGGGTGACGAGAAACACTCGAGTGTAGCTTTTTCGCTTTTTGTGCAATTCAAGTATATATCCTCTCCCCTTGTGCCTTTTGGCGATCTTGGGTGATGAAAAAAATATTGACATTTTTTCACACATTTTGTTTTCATGTCAAATTGTCACCTTTAGAGGGCCTGCCTCCCAACTTGTGAGAGGGAACGACTGAAGCAGTGCTTTCATTTTGGTCTGCTATATAAATTAGTCGGTTGTGACTAAAGTCATCAACCAGCTGGTGTTATTTTCCCATACCAAAAAATTCCACCCCTAGTATCCATGTGATACATTGAAATCCCTTCTTAGGAAGGGACTAGGAGGCCTCTTAATGTTGGAAACTTGCACACATTTAAAGAAAATTTCCACATATAACCCAAAAGAGAAATTTATGCAACTAAGTATTCAGTATCCACATGCAAGAGAATAGACAACATACCCATGAAAATATGACACAAGATATACCTTGGGAAAACCCTCAAGAGGGAAAAAACCCAGCCTCCAAAATCATCCATCTCTCATGTATTATTCAACAATAAATATTACAATATTCAGAGTCTCCATGAACACCATTGAAGCAACAAGCCCTCTCCAAGCAATCCATGTGAACAAGCATGCAACCACACATCTTGTGCCATGTTTCATAACCCTCAAAAATGCTAACCAGAGCTAATATGCAAACTTACCATCTAAACAACTACCCATGTGGTTGCTTTTATAGAAGCAAGCTCCCATAAAACCACCAAGTGGTATTACACAAAACCATGCGACTAAAACCATGAGATTACAAAACCATGTCCCCTTATTTAATATTGGGTACTTTATTTATTTTCATTTTCCCCAATTTTAAATAATTACATTTTTACAACTTTAACTTATGTCCCAATATTATATACAACATAAAGTGGCCCCAAGAATAATTACATTAAATACATTATGCAAAGTGTACAACACACCTTTTCCTAACATTCTCCCACTTGTTGTATACATTACATAAGGGGAACAAGTAACCTCAATACATGAATCAAGTGAACAATCCATAACATTACATAAAGGGAACAAGTAATCTCAAAACATGAATCAAATGAACAATCCATATAGCTACATATACCATCATGGAATAAAAGTGCTCCATGTGCTCCATCAAGATACCTACAACAAGAATCAAATTGACCACCATCCCAAGCATGAATGCTCTCATCCTCCATCATGCCAATGCACAAAGATAAGAAGCAATCCAATAGAGAAGCCACACAATTTGTCACAACATAGTATAAGTCCTGCTCAACTAATATACCAAACATAAACAATCAATCTAAAGGTAACAATATGCACCAGTAGTCATCAAGATACACAAACCCAAAGCTGAAATAACATCCACAACAAGTTCCAACATATCCAATTATCCATACGTTCAAGGTATACAAAATATAGTAAACTCATTCCATAAACATATACACCCATAAACTACAATCATACACTCCATGTGCAAAACCTGACAAAGATTTACATACACATCCAAGAGCTCCCACTGCATGGTAATGCATATTTGAAAAAGATCAAGGCATACCAATTCTACCAATAGCATCATATAGAAAGTGTAAACAATATCATGTAGAACCAATGAATCATCCACAATGATATGCAAACCTGTAAATCAATAACCTATAAGAACAACTCTCACCACAAGTCTCCATAGCTCTCCCAAGTTCTCCACACCCAACAAAGGAAAATGGTAAAGGAACCTCCATGTCATCACCCAAGAACATAAGTGAAAACACTTGACCACAAGCTAGTGATCACAATAGCTCCATCCAAACCTCAAACCAATGTAATGTGAAACCAAACATCTAGGAAGATAACCAAGACCAAAGAGAGAATACTCTGCACATCATATACCTGTAGAAAAATATCCTACATACACCTGTAAATACCAACTATGTCAAGTATGATCTCCTCCAAAACACTCAATTGTTCAATCACCAAGATCAAACATAACATATGTATCATGTAATTCAACAAGGATGTAAGCCTCTCATAACCAAAGAAGATCAAACTAAATCCATTCCCAATGAAAAAAATAATCCAAAAACATCTCCTAAACTCAACATCAATGAATGTAATCACAATGCATAAGGAGATAAATATGCCAAAACTCCTTAAATGAACCCTCCAAAACCATATATCCATAGCTCAAGATCCATACACGAGAAGATAAAGCATAAACATAATGCACCTAAAAGAAACAATGGTCAATACCTCTCAAGTGAAATTGTTGAGTAGGCCAAGAGTGGGGAATGAGAATGCTCCTCCAAGACATCCGAGTCACCATGACTCATCCAAGAACACTCTCCCCATAGGTCCATGTTGAACTCATGTTCAACCAGGGTGTAGGCTACTCAAACTTCCTAAAGAAATCTCATTAAGAGTAACCATCTCAACACATGTCTCTAATCACAAGAGAAATCAAACCTCACCTATGTCTCCAAGTATCCACGAGTACCTATGGCCAACCAATCCATGGAAAACTCCAAATGCAACATAGCATAATCATGAAGTAATCAAGCAAATGATCAATGCACCTAATACCAAGAGAACCACACAATATTAAAGTCATATATCCATCCTAAGAATTAGAAACATAACCATGACATCATGATCTCACACCTCCTCAAAGAGTATCATATGATCCAAATATCATAGCATGCACCTATATCATGCCAAAAATCCAATTCATAATCAAGAGTGAATCATGACATAATAACATAACCATCATATAAAAAAAATGGTCACATATTAGGAAAAACAAAGCATGACACCTCAACCATAGACTAAAGAAGTCTTGCATGGAAACCAAATATGTCAACATATCCAAACCACATGAATATAACCATCCTCTATCAATGAAACCAAAGATGTCAATGAACCCTCACTGCATAGAAGTAGAATCCAAAAGTCCATCCATGACACCAACAAACACTATACACTATAGAAGAACATCCACCATCAAAAGGTGAATTCACATCACTGCCAACAACTCCCACTAAAACTATGATATTGAGTCACACATGGCATCCTGAGAACCATCCTCTCCATAAATATCATCTAGGTCTACACACACAACTAAAATTTCAGTAACATAACAAGTAGAACCAAAATCTCCAAGCCAAGAAGATACATACAACAACCAAACCATCATAAACATATCCAATCACCGCTAATCTATCACTGTCAAAAATCTCCCACTGAAAAGTGTAACCAAGCTATCCATGGCATCATGTTAAACCACATGCTATAAGTCCCAAAAACAACTGTCTAGGTACTACTAAGAAACATCCATCCTCTCATATCTAAGCACACATACCAATGTAAAAATGACCAAGAACAAGGCCAACTGTCAAAGTCTGTAACAACAAGGAATCAAACTTGGTGAATAAAGATAATCCACAACCAAGTCATCCCACTACAAGTAAATGGGTAGCTAATCCACAACCTGCATGACTTGTAGATCCAATCATTGAAACATGCAAACTCATCATCACATCAGTAAACTACAAACTAAGATATCTAAGAGAATAACCACATAGACCAAATGACTCAAACACCAAATCAACCTCTGATATGATTTTCCAAAGATTTCCATATTCAAGTACCATAGTTAAGGAACCAAACACACCACCAACACACCACCAAATGTACCAACAACTCAAACCAACCATGTACACATATCTACATAATAATAGTCAATTGCATAGATCTCATATCATGACTATACCTAGTAATACCATCTCACCTCCTCAACATGACAACAAAACTAGCAAACCAAGTGACTAGACCAAGCCACCAAAAACTGAACATACATCAACATTGAAATATCAATGGGAAAAGACAACCTGTGTCCAAGTCATAAATGCAACATTTAAGTATAGACCACCTACAACATTGCACAACTTGTAGATACAATAATGCAACATACAAATCCAACCATATACTGATAACCATGTCAAATGATAGAGAATAATCAAAGATGTACAATTGAGCATACAATGAATCCAACATCAAATCTCCAAGATCTGATCATCCATAAACTCATAATATCACCATAGTCAAAGAAACCCATAAAAAACTTAGATGAAGAAAATAGAAAACAAACCATGCCAAAATAACTTCAAACCTGATCCACAATGTAGTGCTCTGAACAAGATTTTTGTTGACTATTCGAAGTCCAAAATTTGACTTTGTATGCACCCAATATCACCTCTCAAATCTCAAACAAACACCTAACTTCCAGCTAGAAAAACACTGTGAAAACTTTAAAATATTAGAAAATCACCATCACCATAGTGTAGAGCACTGAGTCAACTTTTCAACAAGTCCAAGAAGTCAAAAATTTGACATACTGGGAAAAAGTTATGCCCCTCTGAAGTAAAACACTAGTTTGCACTTGAGGCAAACAAAAATTTAGCCACCTCAGGTGGTTGGGCGGTAGTCCCACCTGGGCGGTGTTGCTCCTTGGGCAGCAGATCCGAAATGAAATTTCAAAAATCATTTAAATTTATTTTCATTCAAATTTTTTATCAAGTCTCTTTTATTAAATTATTAGCGGAGGAAGAAATTTATAATAAAAAAATTATTTTAAAACCCAATTGGGGTGGCGGGCTCCTCCCGCTGGCCATGCCAAGCACAGGCAGGGCCTTGCGTTGGCAGGACATCGGCGTTGTCGAACTATCTTGCCTACTAGTGCAGGATGATAGCCTCTGCACAAGGGGTACAGTGGTGGACAGGGGTGGGGCCCGACCCCCACCGCCCCCCTCAATTTTTTTTTCTCAAACAAACTTTAATCCCCCCCCCCACAAGTATTGATTTTTCATTTTTGCATGATAATTTTTTTTTAATTAATGGGAAAAATTTTGACTTTTAATTTTCTCTTAATAAAATATTATTCGTATGACCTACAAATAGGGTCTTTTACAAAAAAGAAATGTATTTTTTTCAGTAACCAAAATAGGGAAAATTATAAATCAATCGTCATCTCTTGGCCAACCCAGATCCAATTATGAGGTTTATTTTGTTCCAATTGATCTTCTATAAATTTCTCCCCACAAAACCCCCACTTGAATGCAAAACCAAGAAACCCATTTCAGTCAAAATTTCTCACCCCAAATTTGTAGACAACCCATCAAAACAACAAACCCAAAACCCTTAGATCTATAATAAACAACTTACAAAACCCTCATATCTTGTCGTGTCTTTGATTCTCTCATGCAATGAATAGATTCAAACTTAAACAAGATTTTTTTCTGATTTTTTCTCCACTAAGGGTTATACAACCACAACCTTGGCTTTGATACCACTTGTTGGAAACTTGCAGCCATTTAAAGACAATTTCCACATAACCCAAAAGAGAAATCTATGCAATTAAGTATTCAAAATCCACATGCAAGAGAATAGACAACATAGACATGAAAATATGACACAAGATATACCCTGGGAAAACCTTCAAGAGGGAAAAAATGCATCCTCCAAAAGAATCCATCTCTCATGTATTATTCAGC
Organism: Sequoia sempervirens; assembly: GCA_007258455.2. Classification (NCBI taxonomy): domain Eukaryota; kingdom Viridiplantae; phylum Streptophyta; class Pinopsida; order Cupressales; family Cupressaceae; genus Sequoia; species Sequoia sempervirens. The sequence goes on along the minus strand of VDFB02271574.1, from coordinate 98,957 downwards.
AATAAAGATTACAATACATCTTTAGAGTCTCCATGAACACCATTGAAGCAACAAGCCCTCTCCAAGAAATCCATGTGAACAAGCATACAACCACACATCCTATGCCATGCTTCATAACCCTCACAAATGCTAACTAGAAGCTAACATGCAAACTTACCATCTAAACAACTACCCTTGTGGTTGCTTTTATAGAAACAAGCTCCCACAAAACTAGCAAGTGGTATTACACAAAACCATGTGACTAAAACCATGTCCCCTTATTTAATATTGGGCACTTTATTTTCATTTTCCCCAATATTAAATATTTACATTTTTAAAACTTTAATTTATGTCCCAATGTTACGTAAAACATAAAGTGGCCCTAAGAATAATTACATTAAATACATTATGCAAGGTGTACAACACACCTTTTCCTAACAGTTAATTGAGCTAATCTTGCCACGTGTATGACACCATTTTTATATTGAAATTTTGAATTAAGAACCAACTTATTGTAGAGACCAAAAACCTTTATTCTTTTTGGTGTAGGAATGGTCATTCTGAAGCCACCCCACTTTCCACTATTAATTTTTGAGATAGAAAATCCTTCAGATCTTTTGGGTTTGATATTTGGTGTGCCTGTGCCGTGTAAGGGGGAGCCAGTGTCACCAAATCTCTAGTTTTTTTATTTTTCTTAGTGTTTGGAGCAATTCGAGTGGGGACTCAACAAGTATCTCTTGAACCTAGGTTGTACATTTTTTACAAGGCAGTTGAACACATTGCTTGGTTCCAAAACATTGAAACAAACATTAAACAATCACCAAATTTCAAACCCTTTGAAAACAGTGAATACCTTTGAAGAGTCCAACATTACTACTTTTCCCTAAGGATCTCATCTTTAGAGACTTCTAAATACTTGGGCTAATATCTCAATTCACTCTCTTCAAATTCAACCTAGGGAAAATATGGCCTTGGCTCTTTGATTTTCACATAATGGACCTTGTGGAATGAAAAGGAGCTTATACATAGGCATTTAGTTTGAAATTTAAGCAAGACCAATTGATGTGGTAAAAGGAATTCATTAATCAAGATAAACTGAAAATTGAACCCCACACGTGTTTATCTTCATGATTTCTCGTAAGGTCAAAATTCCAAAATGAAGGTCCACTTTCGAACACTTCAAACTTAGGCATCATAGTCAAAAGTCCATCAATAAACACCTTGTGGCACTCTATTGCAATAGGAAGATCTTGGTAGGAAATTTTAATAGACACCTTTCAAGGGATGATCCAGACTTGTATGTCTAATATGAGCCCCTCATTTAAGGTATTGATCTTGAGTCATTTATAGGGTAAAGCATGTTCTTCAACACCTTGGTCTTGTAAAAAAAATTCTTCTAGGTTCATCTAGTGTCAAAACAAACAACTCCATCCATTCTCAAAACATTTATCAAAATCCATCTCACAAACAACTTTCTAGAACTTTGGAAACATCCTTATGCTAGAATTTTTGTAAATCACTTAGACCAAATCAAAATCATCTTATTTAGTTAGGTATGTGAGAATAAATCCTTTCTCACACACTTAATTAAATTATCATCCTATTTTGGACAAGTTCACCCTAATACCACATCTAACATCTTAGGGTTTACAAGTTCATTGTCCAAATCACAACTAATAAAAATCAAAACCCTAGAGTCTAGCATTGATCCAAACTTCCTAAAACTTCAAAAACCCATCATCACCCATCTTTCATGCCATCATCATCTGATCCTAAAAAATCCTAGAATTTATTTTTATACCCAAAAGTGTAGATCAACCAAAAAATTTAAAGGTTCATCCCACATATTCCTAAAAGTTGGTCCCAATTTTATGGTCCAAACAATGTCACAACGCAAGAAGATCATGGAGCAAAACAAGGAAAAACAACCACAAGTGATTTTTGTCAAAATGAATTCGACCCTTGGGTATCTATCAACCCTCCACCTAATCCCCCTCAAATACCACAAGATATTCTAGAGGGAGGTTGCCATGTGGAGGATGTCACAACCAATTATAAAGAGATGTCCCAAGATGAATTACTCGAATTAGTACAAAATACAGAAACCCACAAACTTGTCAACACGGTCATGAAATTAAATCCCACCCAATACATGTTGGCATTGGGAAAGGAAGGGGGTAAACTCCCTTCCAATTTTGATGTAAGCACCATTGTGGAGCACCTTTAGTGAACATTCCACAAATATCATTTGCACCCTCATTCCCAAGTATAATCCAATCAATTTCTCAACCATCATCATCTCACACACCAAGCCAACCTATGATCACTAAAGGAAGCTCACTACTCCAAGACCTTCAAGGGCACCCACTTGTCAATAATCAAAACTTAGAGGCCAACACAATCCTGGGTATACCTAGCACCGTCCCACAAGACCTTAAACATCCATATGTGTCACTTGTCTTCAAAAAATTGAACATATCATCCACTTTCCATGCCACACCCGCTTATGCCCTTTATATAGAAGGTTACACCCCCAACATCTCACAAGGAAAAGTTGGTATATTTGGACAAGTGGGTACCTTTAATGCTTCCTCTTCACTTCCAAAAGCAAACATATCACAATCATAACCACAATTATCTATCATGACACCATCACTTACACCAATCCATGGTATAGGACAAATCAATTCATTGAACACATCGATCTAAAATCAAGCAAATCAAGTCAACCCCCAAAACGCAAATCAAATAAACACACCCATCATGTCAAATCCTCCAAACATGCCACTGATATTGCAACACCAAGTGTCATCGTCCCAAATATCTCAACCACCAATCACATCATCAACACCTCAAAAATCTCAAAGTATAGTCTCACAAGGGCTAAGCACATCAAATACGGTTCCAAATCCACCATTTATCACCCAACCCCTCATCATTACACAACTGTAATATCGTAAAATTGCACCCCTTGCAATTTCACATATATTCTTGTATCCACTTTAGTGTCCACTCCCTTAGCACTTGTGTAGGTTCATTTTAGCCCCTGCATAAGCCTTTTTCACCTCTAAGGATGCTCAACACCCCTTTTCAGTAGCTACCTTCATGCGCCAGCTTTGTGTCAAACCTTATGCTTTTCCCGTTCATGTCATTTTGTAGCATGATGTGTCTGGACACTAGCACATTGTGTTGACATCTGCACACCGCACTATCATCTTGCAACATTTCAATGTTCAAACGACCATTGTTGAGCATGTTTTCCACTTTTCACCTACCTTTGTTGGTGGTAAAATCTTGGGACACCTTGTAACCACTTGAGAAGCTTTTTTTCCCTCTTTAAAACCTGCATTTTTGACTCATTTGGCTTCTAGCTTCTCTCTAGCTTTTGCTCATACCTTTTCCTCCTCTCTTGCTCTTGCTATCTTGCTTGCACAACTCCATACAACTTGTTATAGCAGCACTCTCAAGCTCTTATAACACCCTTTGCAACACCCTTGGATCTTGCATCTATCTTTGCCTCCCTCTTTGGCTTCCCTAATCCTTGCACCTAATATCTCTCTTGCCTTATGCTTGCAAGCATCTTGGGATTTCACACATTCCCCATCTATTGCATCTATATTTTGTGATATAGGTTCTCCTCCTCGAGTGGGGTTTTCTTTTATCACTCATCGCATACTTTATTTCTCTGTATCTATTTGGTTTTCCATGGAGATAGGAACACCAAAATGGGGGTTTGATTGAGGAAAACCCTTATACAACCCCAATACTTTCTCCAGATCTTATGCATGTAGGTATTGAATAAATTCATGTGTTGGAGGCTTCATTACTTGGATTGCTATGAGAAATTTCTATCTCTTATTCCCTTACCTTATCATTTCTACTTCATTTTATTTCACTTATGTTACATTCTATGACTTTCCTACATTCTAGAAGTTTTTAGTTATCAGATTCCTAGTAGTTGCTTTTTATTTTATGTGATAAACTCAGTTTCTGGTCCTTACGAGATGCCAACGTGCCTCTGGGACATTGTCATGTCACGTTTTTGTCCTCTTTCTGTGTTGTCATCCTTTTGCCAAGAATTCATCACTTTGTCCATAAAACCTATGTGACCTACTCTTTCTGATCCTGAAACTCTTGTGTTATTCCTTGAGGTAGTTTAGGGTAGTTCACCCCTTGGGAATCTCTTGAGAATAAAGAGACTCATGAGTAGTGAATCCCCCTTCTCTACAAAAACAACCACCTCAACAACCACTATAGCAAACTTTGAGCATAACATCACAACAAAATCCAGCACCCCCACATCAAAATCTTCACACAAAAAATTAGTATAGCATCACATTACAAGCAACACAACAAGCATATAAAAAAGAATTGCAACAATTTAAAACACAACAGGCACAACGAGAAGCCTAGGAACAAGTGCAAGCAAAATCCTTGTTACAACAACAACAACAACAACAACAATAACAAGCGGCACAACAACAATCCCAAGCCCGTGCAAGCCCAAGCCTTGCAATAACAACAAGCATATGTAAAGCTTTAGTACTTGAAATAAATTTCCTAAAAGTAAAGGGTTGAATATACTATTGTAGACACTTAAAAATCTCTCAATGGATCACATTGGCTAACTAGCATCATTTCCTCTTGAAACCCATCCTCTTTTTGCTTAATTGATTAAATTAACCTAGCTATTTAATTAATTGCATCATTTTCATCTATTAACCTAGTTCATTTAATTAGGTTAATTCTCCCCTTTGACGCTAACATTTCATCTCATTAAATTAAATAAATCTAACTATTTAATTTAATTCCCTAAGTATTCTTATTTAATTAAATGTCATTTCACATTTTCCCCATTTATTAAATCATTTAATTTAATGAATATCACTTTATTCTTCTAAATCCCCTAATTGCATTATTAAGCCCTTGTTTAATTAACAATTATCTAATTAATCTAATTCTCTCCCACTTGCAAGGGAATATTCCTCCTTTGCACATTCCTCCAAAAGGGGAATATTCCCATGGAATATTTCCTCCCCTTTTGTACAATTAAACTTTTTTTTAATTTGAAAAATATCCTTTTCTCTCTCCTCCAATCATTTGAAAAGGGATATTCTCACAAAGCTTCATGTGTAGGATAGCTTGAAACCTCTTGTGCAAGTTAACTTTTGACCTCTTGTACAGGTCAAAAATGTGCTTGTTTGGAAGGGATTAGAATCCTTGATTAAACCTCATCTTCCATTCTCACCCATTGATGGGAATCCATGATCCATTCCTCCCATTTCCTCCATCCTTGATCGTTGATTACATTTTTTGATCTCAACCCTCCATTTCTCATTTGCTTTCCTATAAATAGAACACTATTTGGAGAAAAATGAATCCATCTTTCAGAGCAACATTATGTTGTTGAAATCACTCACACTCACACTCATATTTTAGCACACATTTATCATCTTTTAGTTCATTTTATTTGCATTAATTAGCTTTAAGCTTCCAATAATGGCTTCCATGATCACATAATGCACCCATTTAGCTTATTTATTAATTAGGGTTTCAATCTTTTTAGCTTAGAATCCATTTAGAATTAGCTTGGAATTTGTATATCTTTATCATTTAACATAAAATCATGTTTAATTAGATTGCATCATGCTCATTTAGATTAAAATCATGCTTACATGCACATCTCTCATTAGTTTTGTTAGTTTTCTTCAATAAAATTGACTGGAACAAGCTCATTTATCCATGGGATTGGGAAAGGGTCGTCATTCCACATCAATGTGACACCAATTTCACAATGGGATAAGTTTCATATGGCTTAGAGTAGACATTTTAATGCTTTTGTAGTTTAGAATGCTTAGTTTTGATAAATTTTTAGTTTAATCTTCATTTGATTGATCTTGTTGAGATTTGACGTTAGTGGCTTCGTTATGCTTCGATTCTTCATGGATCAAGTGTAATTGGCCCATACTAATCCGTCAATCAAATTCTAGCACTAGAAGGATGAAAAATTGATCAAATTTAATCAATTTTTATCTCAAATTCTGTTCATTTTGACTTTTGCAGGATAGAGCAATGCCCAACTCAATTTCAACAATGCACTTTATTGGGTGTGGCCATATAGCGACACTATTGTCATTTGAAACAATGACGCCTATTAAATGCACCAACAATGATTAAAAAAATGGTGACACTAATAATTTTTAGAGGTATCAAAGATTTAAAAATGGTGACACACCTCAAAATGGCGACACTATCATGCTCACTATTTTCTCTGTAGAGCGATGCCCAAATTCACTAGAGTGACACTTAAACGACTTATAGTGACACTATCATGAATATTGATTCCCATCTCTAGTAAGCAAAATCGTGATTAATTTTCAGCATGTGATTTAATTTTTTGACTTCATCTAAATTCTAAGATGTCACTGACTTCTTGTTTTTTCTTTTTAGACTAACTGGTTTTGAAAATTTGGAGAAAACTAAGAAAAAAGTTACCCCAACTTGTTAGGGTCATAACTTTCTACTCATTGCTCGAAATTCAAATCCATTTGCATCGTTTGAGAGCTCTCCAAGAGTACTAATTCAACCCCTAAAAAAGTGTGCCTTTGGAAAACCATTTTTAAGGACCGATGCAAGTTTCAACCCCAAATTCAACTTTGAAGGCCTCCGAAAATGCGATTTACTACAACATAGAAAAAATAAAAAAAATTGAAAATTTTAATTTTTGGTTTTTCTTAGTTTTAGTTATTGTAAGAGTGTTTTGACACTTGTGGGGAAATTATAACCCATCATATGTTGCTTTGGTTTATGTTTTAGGACCACTAAATTTCCATTGGGTTTTAAAACTTACAATTTTGGGACCAACTAGCTTTCAATTCGGCTTAAAATTTATTTTCAAAGTTGGTTAAAATTGAACCATTACATCATCATTTTAATTTGGGCTTAAAATTGAACAAGGCAACTTAACATTTTTTTTGGTGCATAAAATGAATTCATCTTCGCTTTAGGGGTTAAAATTAATGAGTGTTGTGTTTTGATTTACATCTTTGTAATTAAATGCATATGTAATTCTCTTGTGCCACTCGACGATCTTGAGAAACAAAATCATTCCTTAACACTTTGTATAATCACCTACATCTTTCAATTGGATTAAAAATGAGCCCCTCTCTAGTGTAGGGAAATGGCATGGTGTGTGTTCTCTCCTTGTTTCATGCAAACTAGGATGATCGAACTACAAGAGTACTTCCTTTCTATTGTTTATCTTTAGAGGGCCTGCCTCCCCACTTCAAAAGGAGGGAACAAACCAAGTGGTAATGAGTTAAAGCCAAGTTGTTTCAAGTCGCTATATAAAATGTGTTTGTGATGAAAGTCATAAACAATAGGTGCAGATGCGTCATACTGAAAAGTGTCACCCTTAGTATGCATGTGATACGTTAAAATATCTTCTTAGGAATAGACTAGGAGGCCTCTTGACTCTCTATAATCTTGAGCTAATCTTATCGAGCGTATGACCACCTTCAATGAAAGCCCTTATTATGAACCACTTGTTTAGAATCCAAAATCCTCAATTCTTGTTGGTGCAAGAATGATTGTTTTGAAGCCACCCCACATTTGTACATTCATTGTTGAAATAGAAAAATCCTTAGGATCTTAGGATCTTCAGGATTTTGAGATTTGGTGGTCCCAAGAAGTGTGTGCCATGGAGTGGATCCAATGTCACCAAATGTATAACTATTTGCATTGTCTTTGTTTTAGAAGAAATCCGAGTGGGGTTTCAACAAGTAGAATCTTTTGAGCCTAGATTGTAAAAACTTGTGAGTTAGTTTAATACTTTGCTTGGTTCCAAAACATTACAAACAAACATTCATAATCTTTTCAAAATTTCAAACCCTTTGGTCTAAGTATGGATACCTTTTGAAATAGCCTTGATCTTAATGCTTATCCCAAGGATTTATATCCTTAGATATTTCTAAATATCTTGACTTATATCTCAATCCATATTTTCCAAAGCCAGCATAGGCAACTATGGCTTAAATCTCATCCTTTTCACAAAATGGACATTGTGAAATCTATGATGTTTTTGACATAGAAATTTAGTTTGAAAACATAATAAAGACAAGTGTATGTGGTAAAAATAACATCATTAATCTAAGATTAAATCAAATGAACACCCCACATTAATGTATGTTCAAATCATTGATTCCCCAAACACAAGCAAATTGAGACAAGGAAAGCATTGCAAAATTTTGAGTCCAAGTTCCATTATCCAAAATCATTGAATTCTTAGGGTTTGATCACTTTAAGAGGTATAGCATGTTCCTCATCACCTTAGTCTTTGAAAACAAAGGTTCACTATAGGTCAACATTGGTTCAAACATCTCATCCAGTCCTTCATCAAAATTCATCCTTCATCTCACCAAACTTTGCAAAAATTTAAAATACACTTTGAACTTGGACATCTATCAATAAAACCAACCCCTAATTAGCTAATTTGTATGTGAAATGAATCCTTTTCCATGCATTTAGCTAAGTTAGTTATCACTTTTGGACTATTCTATCTTGAAGGTCACAAGTCTACCCTAAAGATTCTTAAGTTCATAAACATCCTTTATCGAAACATCAAACAATCAAACCTTTAAGTCAAAAGTGTTTTGCCAAAATGTTTGCAAAGACCACTTTCCATATCAACATTGGTCCAAAAAGACTTAGAGGGTCCCTTTTACCTAAATTTGAGTCAAATAGAGAGTTTAAACATTACAAATCTCAACACAACTCTTCCAAAGGTGACTCAAAATTCATGGTAAAGACAAGATCACAACAAAAGAGAATCATGGAGAAAACCAAAGTCACATCCACCTCAAGTGATCCAAATCCTTGAGAATTTTATCTGAGAAGTCATGTTACCCCATCACAACAACCCTCATCTCCATCAAGACCATACGAGATAAAAGACATCATGAACAACCCATTTGGATTTAGAAGGGAATAAATCATGGAATACAAGCCTTAGAAAATATGGCTCCAATTTCCCCATCTTTTGTTTCACAATCATTGACACAAGGCTTAACTTCATCTATGATTCAACCAACTCCATCCCTTTTTCCAAGTCAACCCTTAACATCTAGTCTTGCAACTTAGCTAGGAACCAACCTTGGTCTCACTTCATGTCTAGGAACAAACACAACTTTGGGTATTCACAAAATGAGCATTTCGTTAACCGCCAACCTTCCCCAAAACACAAGTTGGATACCAACCTTTGGAAAACCTTGTAAATTCCATGATGCCACAAAAACTTGGACATTTAAAGCACAACCATCTTCATCAATCATCACAAATACCCCAAGTGTTCCTAGTGTTACACAAGGTAATGTGAACCAAGTGCCTCAAGTAGGAAAACAAGGGCAAGTTAATACTCTCACACAAAGTCAACCCTTGAAAAGTGGTTCCAACAACCTCATTGACACATCAAAGCAAGTGGTTATCTAAGCTACTCAATTCAATCCACCATCCACATCAAACCCATTTATCATCAATCCAAATCAAAACAACACCTTGGTTACGAATCCCATAAACTAATGTAATACCTTGATCACACCTCAAATACAACAAGGGAAAGCCCTACCCATTGATCAAGGGAACCCTTTCAATCAGTTACAAGGTCTGAATGTGCAATTACCATCATAATACCAAATGACACCAACATCATCTTTCCCCTTGGTCCCCCACACCATGCAAAATCAAATGGGACCTCAAACTTACATTCCTCCACCTCAATACACTATCTTACTAGGAATGTTGAACAAAGGGAACCCCCAATCTCTCATCAACAAACTGCAACCCACACAAAACATAAACACCCAAAACCCATCACAAATGCCTCAAAAATCAAATGATCCTACATTACAAATACATGCCTTAGCTTTACAACAAGCACAACAGGCTTATTAGCAATTCGTCCAATTAAAAAAAATCCAACAAGCAACCTTATTAGCACAAAAACAAGAAGCAGCCTTAGTAGCACAACAAAATCATCAAGCAACCTTAGTAGCACAACAACAACAACAACAAGCAACTTTAGCAGCACAACAAAAAGTAGCCTTAGAAATGCAACAACAAAAACAAGCTCAACAAACTGCCTTAGCAGTACAACAACAACAAGTCCAACAAGCCATGTTCATAGCGCAACAACAACAAAAATCCCAAAAAGCCACCTTTTCCGCACAACAAGCTCAACAAAAAGCCTTACTAGATCAACAATATGCCCAACAACAACAACAAAGTTCCTACTACAATCCTCAACAAACATCATCAATATAAACATGCTAGGAACATATACATCCACACCTCAATCACCTGCATAGAATCTCACACCACCATACACACAATAAAACACCTCATCATATTAGAATCCCATGTACAACCCATTTTTCATCACATAATATGCAACATATGTTCTTCCACCAAACCCACAAGATGATATAGCATCGCAACTTAACGTGTTATCACAAGAAATGCATTATTTATGAATGGGAAAGATGAAGAAGCCCCTTGCACAACAAAACCTATGTCCTTATCCATTCGATCAAAAAATCACAATGGTACCTTTTCCTCTTGAATTTGAGGTCACCAAATTTGATAAATACAAAGGGAGAGGAAATCCTATGGACCATTTCAAGGAATTCAATGTCATGTGCATGGAGGTGGCCTATAATGATTCCTACTTAATGCACCTCTTCCCACAAAGTTTAACAGGTCTTGCCATGGATTGGTTTTCATAGTTACCTCCAGGCATCAAAACCTTCCAAGAAATCATTGATATATTCATAGATCACTTCCCCTTCAATATTGGCATGGATGTAAATTTAGAAGAGTTATATACTCTCAAAAAAACCAAAGGATAATATTTCACCAATTTCTTGCAACGATGGAGACAAAGAGCTAGTAAGAGCAAGTTGCAACTTCCCAATGAACAAGTGGGAATTATTAGAAAAAATGTTGATCCTGATCTATCCTTCCACTTGAAAATGCAATGCATTACCTCTTATGATGAGCTTTCCCCTAGAGCCCTTAACATTGAGAGAACCCTAATCTCACAAGGGGACACATAAGTGTATAAAGACAACTACCCATCCACTAATTTTAATGACAAGCCCCATTATTGGGCCAAGAATTTTTTTTTTTACTAGTGATGGTGTTGTTGATGCAAAGGTGGTCTTAATGACTACAAGACAAGAAAACAAACAAACCATGAATACAAAACAACCATACATGCCACCGCCAAATGATCAACCAACGATCAATGCTACAAATAGTCAACTTGGACAACAAAGAACAAATAATGCTCCTAAACCAAAATTCACTTCCTTAGGGGAACCTATGGAGTATGCATTGAAGTGATTGATAGAGTTTAACCTTATCACACTCCCCAATTTCTTGAACTATCAAGAGCCACAAGTCAAACCTCGTAGCTTCAGAGAAGATCATTTTTGTGAATTTCACCAATACAAAGGTTATAACACAAAAAATTGTTTTAGACTCAAACATCTAATATAAGATCTTATTGAACAAGGATACATTCATTTTGATCAATAATATGTGAATGAAAATCTAAAAAATTACACAAACCCTATGCCTGATCATACAAAAGAAAAAGATTCAGGAAAGGCATCAACCTTAGAAAACATAAAAAATATCCATGATACCACAGTGGGACATATTAATTCATCACAACATAAGGAATCAAACACATATCAAGATACTATTTTAAAACAAATTCCAAATCCATCAACAATGTTTAGCAATATTTTATACCATAATAACATCAAGTGGATATCAGATTGTGATATCTCTCCCGCATATGACTCAAAGATTGGGCATGCTGAAGAAGTTCCAAATGAGCAAGAAATATCCATTATCACACCCATACCCACTGACTGTTGTGAGGAATCTTTTACCGATGATATATCATCAACCCAAGGATCATGTCAAGAGGAGGCTCTTGAGGATAACAAAAAAATTTCTAAATCGAGTTGGGATCAAGAACCCCTATCCCCAAAGTTTCACCAAGAGCTAAGGAAAATCATTTGAAACTCCAAAGATGTCCCCAATATCACCCCTGTGATGTTTCTTTTTGATGGGAATATATATGTTCTTCATCCAATACAAGAGTCTCCCATCTTGATATTCCTACTCAAGAGAAAGAAAGGGTCTAGATTCTTGATTCTTACAATAATCGTGCATCATCAACATATTTTGAATCAACATCAACAAATAACAATGTCATAAAATCAAAGTAAATAGTTCATGAGCAAGAAACAATTAAGATTTTTTATTCTTAAAGTGATTGTGCATCATCAACATCTTTTGAAACAACACCAACATCTCTTGAAATAGTATCAACAGATAATGATGTCATAGAACCAGAGCAAAAAAATCACATTCCTAAATAGTAGGAACCCATAGCAATATGATGTGGTCATGACAAGTCATATTCAGTGGCTATGGATCAAAGGGTACATTATCAAGGAAAAGGATTAGGTATTGATCATACCTTCACAACATCGAGGGAAATCTTGTCTACAAAAAACATCAACATATGGGGCACGAAGGATCCTTATGATGAAAACACTATCAAAACTACAACTAGTCATATCACAAATCGTCATCCACCCATCATCTCATACACAACTTGGGACCAATGTAGAAATAAAAATTGCTATCAAAGCAAGGAGAAGATCATCAAAGAAAATGAAGCAATAAAGAAAAAGGGACATGTCAAGTACAAATGGATACCAAAGAAAAACAAAGAAAATCATCCCTCCAAAACTCCATTAGTCAAAGAAACTATGGGGAAAAATAAAAAGGAGAAAGGTATCCATCAAAAGTGTCCTCAAAAGAAAAAGCAATCTTCTCAAACAAGGGATGAAGTATATCCAAGGGTTGGTCCTAATTCCATGAAAACCTCCATTCCCACCCATCATTGCTCATCTTCCCAAGTTTGGAGAGTCAAAGGATCCAAACTATCGACCAATCCATCTCATATTCCTTCATGCATGTCACCATCCATTCCATTTATGATATCCAATTCTCTCATTGACCATGTGTTGGCAACCACTCTTCATCATAAGGATTATGAAGGAACTCTATCACGACGTACGAACATAGACAAGGTTAATTCTAGTCTCAATAAGGCATATTAGAGTTCTTCAAGGTTGCACCCAAGTCCTTGTATCTTAGCAAAGAAACTTCTTCAAGCAGGATATCACTAGCATGTTATAATAGTGGCCTCTACATTAGTACCACTAGGTGGTTCAACATGAGGGTAACATTTCCAAAAAATTAAAAAAATTAAAAAATAAAGAAAACAGTAAAAATAAAAATTGTCCTCCAGTGAAAACCACTACGATGGAACTTTGGGCAAGTACCATGATGAAAACCTATCAAACATGCATCGTGAGTAGAATCGAGCGTCAATATGATCCTTCTCAGATAGAAGCATCTCATACTTATCATGATAAATCCAATGTTCCCTCCATCCATCCAATCCAAATTCATCCAGATATTCCATTTTATCTTGATCTTGACAAAGATTCAGTGTATACTTCAACTCTACTCATGGCAAAATTTTGATAGGATCTTTACCATTTTATCTCATGAAGCTCCATAGCCCATATCTAGCATGAAAAATCTCTCTCAAACTCTTCACATTAACATTACCTATCTTGGTTATCCATTGCATTATGAAGAATTGTTAGACATTGGGGGTAGGGTATTGCACTTTTGTTTTCAAATAACTCTTGATCCATGTCATACCCCATAATGTGACATCGACATCATGATCTAGGTATCGTTTACCTCAAATCTAAGATAAAACACCAAAAAAATTCATAAAAAATTCATCAGAAAATTAAAAAACATCCAAATCCTGAACAACTAAAATCCAAAAACATTCAAAAAATTGTAAAGAGAAAATCCCAAAACATCCAGAAAATATCACATCAAAACCCTAAAAAGGCCAAACTTCAAAAATCCAAAAACAATATAATGTTAAACTATGTTGTCTTTGAGCTTGAACATAAGCAATGCCATCATTGATGTGCCCTCGAGACACCCTAGGTCAATCCTATAGGAGTCCATCATAATAAACTAGCATTCTCTCAACTATTCATAACTTCATCTTCAATAAGTCAAGTTAGTCGAACTACCTAGTCTTTCTATGTATAACATAGGAAAGGCTTATTTTTTATTTTCCCCTAAGACCCCTAGGATAGGTTCTTGGTTGAAACTCTAGCAATTCCAAAATCAGCAAGTTGCACAACAAGCCTAGGCATAGCAAGCTGCACAACAAGCACAACAAGCTTCCCAAGCAAGCTCAAGCTTTATTGCAACAATAGCAAGCCACACAAGCTGCTCAAGCAATGCAAGTTGTTGAAGCTACATAGGCTCCAAAAGTTAGCCAAGCTACCCAACAAGCTCAAGCACAATACCTAGCACAATAAAAGGATACTTAGCAACCAACATACCGTAAAGCATTGCAACAATATCAAGAGCAAAAAGAAGCATCTCAACTACTAGCCCAACAACAAGTGTTGGCACAACAACAATAAGCCCAACAAAAAGAATTGTTGGCTCAACAATAGCAAGACCAACAACAAGCATTGTTGGTACAACAACAATTACAGGCATACTTGGTGTAGGAAAGCTTGCAACCACCTCCCACAAATAGAAAAAATCCACCCATCACTCCAACAATCATACCACCTCAAAATGATTTCATTCCACCTCCTGATCCCCAAGATGATTTATCGACACAAATCAAATTTTGATCACAACAAGTTTTGGACCTCCAATCAGGGAAAACAAAAAAATCACCAAATAATTTATGACCTTCTCCATTTGACAAGAGCATTGTGATGAAACCATTCCCACAAGGATTTTAAATCCCTAAATTCGTCAAATATTGTGGGACGAGAAACCCTGAAGATCACATTAGGGAATTCCATGTACATTGTATGGAGGTCGCATACAATGATACCTACCTAATGCGAATGTTCCCTCAAATTTTGGCTAGACCTACCATGGAATGGTTCTCTTGTCACCCTCTTGGAATCAAAAAGTTCCAAGAAATAATGGACGCATTCATACAAAACTATTCATTCAACAAAGGTATGGATGTGAGTCTAGAAGAACTATCAACTTTAAAAGAATCGAAGGGGGAGATATTTTATTCCTTCTTACAATGATGGTGAACCAAGGCCAACAAAAGAAAATGGGCCATGCCAAAGGAGCAAAAAATATGTACCATCATTGCTAATCTCAAAGGAACATTGTCCTTCCATCTAAAATGCAGTACATCACCACATACGACCAATTGATTCTCAAGGCACTCAACAATGAATGAGCCCTTATCGCACAAGGGGGAACACCTACTTATCAAGGCAACTACCCATCCACTAGCTATAACAAAAAACCTTACAAATGGGTAAAAAACAAGAATGTCACCAATGATGGTGTTGTGGATGCCAAAGTTGTGATCAATGCTCCAAGGGAAAACACACAAACATATCAACAAACAAAAAACAACAATCAAGGAAACAAACAAGCTAACATTGTAACACAACAACCAAACAACCAAAAAACCAAGTGGTCAATAATTTGAACAATCAAGGGGGACCACCCCCACGAATCAAATAATCCCCCAAGTGGAAATACACACCCCTTAGGGAATCAATTCAATCTATCATGAAGAAACTGGTGCATTAAGCTCCATTTTTGATAGGCTAGAGGAGTATAAAGTTAGACTCAATCAAAAGAAGTGCATCTTCAGTGTACAATCAGGGAAGTTTCCAGGGTACATTGTGTCTATGAGAGGAATTAAGAAAGATCCCACCAAGGTCAAGGAAATTCTCGAAATGGAGGCACCCAATATATTGAAACAGTTAAGAGGCTTACAAGGAAGACACCGATCTATCTATCGATTTATAGCACAATTAGTAGACAAGGCAATCCAATATTCTCATCTACTCCACAAGGGGGTATCATACAAATGGGATGAGAAATGTGATCAGACATTCAACAAGATTAAG
This sequence comes from Sequoia sempervirens, assembly GCA_007258455.2. NCBI lineage: Eukaryota > Viridiplantae > Streptophyta > Pinopsida > Cupressales > Cupressaceae > Sequoia > Sequoia sempervirens. The sequence goes on along the minus strand of VDFB02271574.1, from coordinate 82,893 downwards.
GAGTACTTTCTCACACCCCCAGTCCTTATGCCACCAATTCCAAACAAGCCATTAATCCTATACATATCAATAACAATAGTAGCCCTTGGTGCTCTCTTAGCTCAACATGATGAAAATAGGATAGAGAGAGCTATTTACTATATGAACCGAACCATGGTAGGGCATGAGTTTAACTATACATTCATCAAAAAGGCTTGCCTAATAGTAATGTTTGCCTCACAAATATTTAGGCACTACATGTTAGCCCATAAAATAAAACTGATTGCCAAGATTGACCCACTCAAATACTTACTTTCTAAAGCAACGCTCACAAGATGGATGGATAAGTGGGTTATGATCCTATTAGAGTATGATATTGAGTATGTGGAACATTAAGGGACAAGTGAGTGCAAATCAACTAGCAAAGGTTCCCATATATTAAGAAAACCCACTAATATCAAAGTTCACTGATGAATCAATCTTTAACCTAAGAATAGTAGATCATTGGAAGGTGTATTTTGATGGATCCTACACACAACATGGGTTAGGAGCTGGAGTCTTTTTCATCATGCCACAAGGAGACTGCATACCAAGATCATACAGGTTGGCATTTCCTTGCATGAAAAATATTGCAAAATATGATGCTCTCATTATAGGACTCAGAATAGTAATGTAGTGGAAAATCATGGCATTTAAGGTCTATGGAGATTCACAACTAATCATCAATCAAGTAAATGATGAATACCAGATAAAAGATGACAAGTTGACTCCATACAAGAAAGTGGTGGAAAGCCTCAAAGAATTCTTCATTGACATCATGTTTGAGAAGATACCAAGGGAAAACAACATAGTAGAAGATGCCATGGTGACAATTGGATCACTAGTAGATATCCCATGCAACGTACCTAAGCATGAATTCCTCATAGATCAGTGTCTCGTATCAGCATTTGAGGTACTAGATTTTTAATTTGTGTGCAAAATCGTTTGTCCCAGTAATCCTAGTACCATGATATATACACCTACTTGAGAATAGGAGTCCTCCCTGCCGATATATCCCCAAACCTAAAAGAGACCTTTGTTAAGAAATCATCCCACTTTGTTATCCTAGGAGACACCCTATATTGTAGGAGTATTGAGGGAACCTTGTTATGATGCCTAAATGTTGAGGAAGCTTTGAATTCTTTAACCAAGGTACATAATGGAATTTGTGGTTCATATTTGAGTGGTATGATGTTGGATAAGAAATTGTTGAGAATGGGGTACTACTAGCCTACAATGGAAAGAGAAGCTCATGAATATGTCAAGAAATTCTTACAATGTTAGCAGCATGGGGACATCATCCATGCACCAACTTAGGAGCTCCACCCAATCATTACACCTTGGCCCTTTTCACAGTGGGGGCTCGATCTCATTGGAAAAATCACCCCCACCTCACCTAGTGGACATAAGTTCATCATCACCACCATTGAGTATTTCACAAAGTGGGTAGAGGCCATTCCCATGACCTACATCACAGGAAAATAGATATCCAAGTTCATCATGAACTACCTAATTTTCCACTACAGTGTCCCTCAAGCCATTATCTTAGATAATGGGACACTTTTAAAAAATAGGATGTTTGAGACCTATTCCAAAAGTTTAATATCCAACATTTCTTTTGTACTCCGTATCACCCCCAAGGAAACGAGCAAGCTGAGGCCACAAATAAAACCATCTTGAAAATCCTAAAGAAGATGGTCAATGAAGCTGGTCGTGATTGGTACCTATAGTTGAATCCCACCCTATGGGCTTACCGAATGAGTATTCGCATGCCAACAGGTGCAACCCCATTCTCCTTGGTCTATGGATCAGAAGCCATACTCCCCATTGAGATCAAGCTTCATCCCTAAGAATATCACTGCAAAATCTCTTCACAGATGAAGAATACTAGGTATCACAATTGAACAAGTTGGAATTACTAGATGAGTGATGCATTGATGCCTTAAACCATTTGTAAGTCTACCAACACCATCTCAAGTAGAGCTACAACAAGAAAATCATGAGTTGGACCTTCCAAGTTGGGGAACTTGTACTGAAGGAAAATAAAAAAAATGTACCAAATCTAGATGGAAAAGGGAAATTTGAACCTAATTGGTTGGGACCCTTCATCGTCACAACAAGCTAAAATTCAAGGTCATATCAACTATCAACGCCCGAAGGGGAACATCTACATGAGCCCATGAATAGCTCCCATCTCAAAAAAATTTATGCCTAATCTTTTAGGGTATGAAGACAAAAATACAAAAAAATATAAAAATATAAAATTCCAAAAAAATCGAAAAAAGGATTGAAAACATTAAAGAAAAAAATCATCCTCTAGTGAAAACCACTTCAGTGGCGCTTTGGGCAAGTACCTTGGTGAAAACCTGGAAAACAAGCACCATGTGTAAATAAGCACTCTCCATCCACCACGATATTTGTGGCTTGTTATGCATCATTCATGCATCACATTTCTTCACTCATCTATCACACCCATTTGTGTTTGCATCATAGCTTGATCCTATGTTTGTATCATGATCCCTCCTAGTACTACTCGGCCCATTCCAAAGGTCAATCTATCCTACCTATATCGGGGTATTCTATCACATCACACTGGGGGCATGTTCTTATTCCTACATCAGATCAGATTCATGTATATTCTTGCAGTCTTCCTTAAAATCATAAAATCCAAAAACATCAAAAAGCCAAAAAATCAAAAAACATTCATAACATCAAAAAATGCAAAAGACATTCATAAAACAAAAAACCCAAAAACATATCAAAATCCAAAAACAACTCAAAAAGTCAGTCAAAAAGTTAATAAATAGAGTCCTCCTATCGAACTACAGGTCTCTAAGTTTTGAACGTAGGCAAGGTTGATCTTTGATCATCCATTGAGACACTTAGGTTAGTCCTTTAGGAGTCTATAATAAGAAATTGACAATCCATTTGTTCGTATCTCATCAATAAATGAGTATGTGTTAGTCAAACTATGTGGTCTATGCATGTATAACATAGGCAAGGCTAATATTTGATTAGCCCCCGAAGCCCCTAGGATAGGTCTTTTGGTTAGGTCTTTGGTCAAAACCTTAGAAAAAACCAAAAACATTGGAAAATCTGAAAATCAAAACATTTGTAAAACATCTTGAAAATACCAAAAACAACCTCAAAAAATTTCAAAAACATCAAAAACATCCAAATATTTGAAGAAAACCATCCATCCCATTTCACAATCACCCAAAATAAACCTCCACTTGCAATAAATCAATCGCCACCCTCAACCTTTGGTGAAATAGTAAAAAACAAGTCTAGTAGTTAAAAGTGAAATTTCAAAATGTCAGGGTCTCAAGTCTAGGTTAGTAAGCAAAAAAGTTGGTTAACTTTTTGTATCAATATTCCATCATCTAGTTTGTCCCAAATCATCTGATAACATCATGTCCTAGGATGCATCCTTCCTACAATGGACATCAACATTAGGCATCATCGTAGTTTAGTCTTGGCTAGCGGTATGAAGAACATTAGCTTTCTTATATATTTTATTTTCTCTTGTTTCATTTATCTTATTGCACTGATTCCAATGACCTCTCAACAATGTTTAAACAAAAAAATGATTTAGAGAGAAAGGAATGGGGAAACAATCATTATCTCTTGACTATTGTGATTGTTGGATACTCTTGTGATATAACTTTGGTCATGTGTGCTTTGTTTGATTTGTAGGGAGGGTATTTTTAGTGTCTTGTTGACCACATAGAAAGGATTTCCTTTCTATGTTTTGGTCCTAGATGTTTGAAGTATTTGAACTGCATTTTAAATAAGGTTTTGTATGCCAGGTTTGAATAGGAGTACTTCTTTCTGATTGTCGAGTCAAATTCCATCACACTAGGTGCAATGCCATCTTGGTTCTTTATACCTTGATGCATCGTACCTATGTGTGTTATCAAACATAAGGTAAGTAATCTCTTTTAAAATCCCAATTCTTGACAAGTGAAACATCATCATATCTCATCATCATCTTTGATAAAGTCTTCTTAGATTATGGACTTTTCGAATCCTCTTATCATCATCTTATTTCTTCTTTCTCCTTTTTGTGCTAACATGGTACAATGATAGTCGATCAAATACCACCAATGCATCCATTCTGCATTCACAAAACCATCAGCATACTACGTAGCATTCATATCATACATAATAGGAAACACTGATCATCTCACATGTATTATAGATCATCCATTACATAATATAGATTGGTTATTCTAAGTATCTCATAAGCCATACATTTGCATCCATTGCATAATCATGTAGGTATCATCATATCATCGATATATGCATCATCAATATTATACATGAAAAAGGAATTAGAAAAGAAAAATAGCATATCATAACATCTGAAAGCAACATCCATTTTTGCATAATATAGATCTATTAGTCTAAGCATATTAAAATAATCTACATATCATAAACATTTGCATCCATATTCCATCCATACATGATCATCATAAAATTGCATAGAAATAATACTAAAAGAAATGCATCCATAACATAAAGTAAATACCATCATATAGAATCATATTGCATACATGAAGCATGAGAAAAGTACACACCACATCATAAATAAATCGATTATATATATATATATAAATCATCACTATCATGGTACAAAATCAGAGTCAAGTATGTATATCGATCAATGTAAAAATTCCCACAAGGCTATCAAAAAAAGGGAGCATGTGAGTCTAAAAAATGAATCAAATGTTGTGATAAGAATATGTGGTAGCTAGCCCTGCAAACTCCTCCCCTCTCCTGGATGTCTCTCTCCATGGCCCTCCAGTGGCCTATAGCTTGTCTGTTGAGAGTACTATGGCAGCCAAGCCACTATAGGCACTGCCTATCTATAATGAAGCCTATAGTACTCAGCCTCTTGCATGGCCTTGCAATACGCCCGCACATCTATTGTGCTCCTTGAAGATGAGGCAACCATGGACTCTAGTTGATGTCTCCTTCCCACCTCTTGTGTCAGCTGCAACTTTGTTGCTTGCCACTATTATACAGTCTGATCTCGCTCTACAGTGAGGGCCTTGACCTGCTGTCTCGATGGTCCCTCTCTACTATAATAACCTGTACTTGAGCCTCCAGTCCCTAACCTTTCCCCTATAACTATTGAATCATGGTGTCTCTCGATTCTAGCTATGGTGGCTAGTGTGGTGGCTGGTCCTGATGACTGTCTCTCTGTTGATCCTGGTGGCCATCTCCCAGGGCATCTCTTTGTTAATGTAGCTATGGCCCACCTCCCCCATCTCCCTCTAGAACCTATCCAACCTGTGCCCATCTTGCCATCCTACCTCAAGGCCTCTGTCATGGTAGTGTTGCTCCTGGAACTGCCAATCTGGTGGGAGGCTTGAACTAATCATCATAGGCACGTGTGGTGCTTGGATTTTCCTATCCTTGGTCATAGGCCCATGGCCTAGCCACTAGTTGCTTGAAGTTGTCAACTACATCAGACATCTCAATCATCTAACCCCATGTAGTCTCTTTGGTAGAATGAGCAAAGATGGCCATGTACTGATCATTAGGCCTTTCTTGGGAGTCACCAAACTATCAATCTACCTTATTTGGTAGGTAGTGCTCAATCATCGTGTGCTCATTGCCCCACGTCAATCTATCATGCCTGGCATAGAATAACTACTAAACATCACTATACAAGCCCAACATCTGCAACCAAGGTCTCCATGTAAAAACTGTCATCTCATCCAGGACTCTCCACTAGTGTGGAAGACCCACCCACCTTATATGTCTAAAAGTGATGCCACCCCTATACCTCCAAACAACTGGATCATCCAATTCAACATTGACCACTATAACCCTTAGACGAAGCATGATAATGTGCTCCTAGGCCCAAATGTGCAAAAGTGTGACACCAGTGCCAATCACTTAGTTGTTGCAGTAGGCAAACTCATGAAAATTGTGATAGAGTGAGCCCAACATCACTGGTCCCCAAGAAAAATAGGTCCTCTCATATAACATTCACTCCCAGGCCAGACCCCATCTAGGACTGAAATATTTACCTCGCCGATCTAGAGCTACAGGTCCTATTATGCCTTGCATAACTAGCCCATTTTATTTTGGAACAAAATAGGCCCCCCCCTTCATTTTTTGTCCTGTGTCTCGTGAGTTTCCTCTCTTCCTTGGGTCTTTTTTTTTGTTTTAGCGATCTTGCGATCAAGACTCACATTGAACTTGGGAGTTCCTTCCAAGTTTTGTTTTTGTTCCTTTCTCTGGTTCTGATTCTGCCTCTTTTTTCCTTTTTCCTTTGGCATTTTTCATGTTGCTCTGGCGGACCCGGACCTAGAACCAGAACTAGAACCAAACCCTGAAACTTTAAGTGGTTTTAGGTTTGGGTTCCGTTCCGATCCTGGTTCCGCGGGTCTTGTTCTTTTGCTTTTGTTCCTTTTATTTTGTCTGGGGTGTTTTCCCCCTTTCCTTTTTCTTCCTTCATCTTTCTTCATTGTATTTTTGGGTCTTTTCAGAGGCAGGACTGGAACAGACCTCGTACGTGAAACTTTAAAAAGTTTCAAGGTCGGATTTGGTTCCCATCTCAGTTCCACCTGGTTTGTTTCTTCGTTTTTCTCCGTTTTCGATCACTTGGTTGAGTGTCGGGTTTTCTTTTTTTTGCATCATTGCCTTTTTGTGTTATCGGACCCGGGACGATGATGTATATGAGGTTAACGATTTTTTTGTGTCTTTTCCCCATTCTGACTCCGGTCCCGATGCCATCTTGGTTCCACCCCCGCCAGTTTTGAAGGTAGGTATGTTCCTGGTTCCATTTTTGTTCTGCCCCAACCAGGGTTGGGTTTATTTTGTTAAAATTGAAGGCATGATGAACAATAGTGTATTTTATATACCTTGAGGACTAATGGAGACATTTTTAGTGTAGGATTAAATCATTCATCTCAAGATATCTCTCAAGGAAGTCAGTTGGAAGGCATACCTCAATCCAGTTTAGTATAAAACTCCTGAAGAAAGAAGTTGCTGAGGCCTTTCAGATGTCTTTCCAACTGATAGTGTGTTATTCATTTGGGATGCATCGGTCGTTGTGACATCTTGATTGCCACGGGTTTTATATGTCTCCCCAACATGATGAAGGTCTCACCAACGACCACGACTCTCGGCGAAAGGGCATGAATTCGATGTAAGGTCTCACCGACAGGGTGGACTCTTGCCAAAATGAGATGGCTTCGGTGAGGTCTTGCTGACCCGACAAGGTCTTGCTGGCATGGAATGGTGGTCCTAGATGGAGGTCTTGGCGAAAAGAGGTGTCTTCCGCGAAAGGTCTCGCTGATGGTTGTTAGTCACACTGATGGATTCTCCCTTTGGCATAGCATTTTGAGCTTAGCAAAGGGTCTCGCCGACCAAGCAGGGTCTTGCTGAAATGAAATGAGCTCGGGGGAGAATGGAAGGACTTGGCATGAAGTCTCGCCGACTGGTGGCTTTCTCGCCAACATGTTTTGTGCCTTCAGTGTAACATGTTGAGCTCGACATGATGTCCTGCTAAGAGAGTAGAGTCTCTCCGATAGCGATGGATGTGCCAATAGAAAAAGAATATCAGTATGACCGATGAGAACTCTCTATGACCTCTGGCCAATATCGATTGTCTTGCTGATGGTTTTTATGATATTGATATGACTTGTACGGATCAACATGAGGTCTTTCTGACCATCGCGTGCTACGCCGATGGCTGCTATGAGGTATAATCGCATTGGGGTGACAGGATTAGTGTCTCACCGACATGCGATTTTGTGTGTACAACTTTTGAATGCACGTGAATCTTACATAGAATGTGTTCACCCAATCAAAAGAAACTAAGGCGAACCATTGACTAATTGACTACCTCTCAGAAGAAGATCAACAGAATGAAAATGATATGGACTCATTTTGAGATCAAAAGCGATGGATCAGCTCGGGAATGATGGTGTTCAGATCTAAAGGGAGGTTTGATGCTGCTTCTAGAGATGGTCAATGTGTAGAAAGGTCTTGAGTAGGAAGAAACCCAAAAGGAAGAAGAAACCACGAGTCTCAGGGACAGCTGTGAGGTCTGCTGGCAAAAGGTAGATCGATATTAATGGCTATACTTTAGAACATTCAAAGTGGCTCTGGTGGAAGTTCAAGGGTGGACACGGAGGCCAAAAGTTAACACGATGGTTGCAAAAGATCTAAGGGATTCTCCTGAGGGTGATCCTTCACTGACATGGATAGGGGGATTCACATTGAATGCGGCATTAACTTCATTCTGAAAAGATCTAAGGGCCGACCCTCCTGAAGCCAACCGATTTTTTGTAAACCCTAAAGTAGGGGACAACGCATTCATTTTGGACACATTTGGTATATATGGCATTTTTTTGCCTCTTTGTAACAGATAGTACAACGGGGAGAGATTTTTTTTTTAAAAGCGAGTAGTAGTAGAGAAAAATTAATAGCAACAATAGAGTAGGAGTTGGATTCGACAGAGGGTAGTAGTGTATCTTTCAAGTTTTCTTAGTATAGATGGAAACAATCTAAAGAAATAGGTTTTTTATACACTGGTGATTGTGCTAGATTTGTAAATGCTACTTATCTGTTGCACTAACAGTAGAAGTGGTCAGATTTAAATCTACTTGACATGGTGTTCCTGAATGGTATTCATCTTCAGTTAATCATTTGATTTGAAAAGCTTTCAAGGAATGAATTCTTATTTTATGTTTTGTTTAAATAGTGGTTTAAAATCTGTTGTTGAAGTTAGCACTATGAATGAATGAAATTGTGTGTTAATCACAAATTAATTTTGTTCTGAAGTTGTAGTTAGGATTCCTTGAAAGGTAACAAATCTGGATTAATTGGATGAACCATCATTCTCTTCGGTTCCAAAGCTTTGATCTACCTTTTTCTATTTCTTTAAAAACCTCAGTTAAAGTAGGTTTGAATTTATGTTTGATCTTAGAAAAATCCACAAGCTCAACACCAGTAGGCCCCTTGAACATTATAGTTCACATCAACCACTGAGTGAAATCAGCATAGTCGAGAACCGATTACAAAGACCTTGGGAGTTAGATATCCATGTGTTATTCTTTCTCTTTCAGGAGAGCAGAATAGTAATATCCTGCTTAACTGTTTCTGTGCTATTTGGACCATCAATAGAGAACTAGCGCTAGAAGGGAAAGCTGGATAATACTAGGTTTTTCTCACCAGAAAGGTCCCGTAGAGTTCTTCGATCAGCTGAAAATCCACCACCTTTGACAGAACTCAAGACCCCAATAAGACACAAGAGTCACAAGACTGGCTCAACCATCATTCCACCCTTGTCAGCTCCGCTCACTCCACCAGGATTTTCATCAATACCCCAGTGGATACCCATCAATCCACCACTGAATCCACCTCAAGTGCCATTACAGCTAGTTCAACCCATCCAACAGTTGGCTCAACCACCACCACAACTAATGGCATTTTTTTAGAATAATCCCTCTCCATTGGGGACTATTCCTAAAGGTTTTCATGATATGCCTAAGAATCTTGAGAAATTCTATCTTAAATACATTCATGGTGAATCAAGGAGTGCTAAAGAGCACATACAAGCTTTCAAGGATGCTTGTACCAGAGCTCAGATAGCTCACCATGATGTAGTTTGTAGATTGTTCCCTTATTCCTTAGGGGATATGATGTACAACTGGTATCTTAATCTTCCACAAGGTTCTATTATGACCTGGACACACGTGGAGAATGCTTTCATCAATCAGTTCAGAGTTTATGTGGATCCAACTCTTTTATACCACCAATTTGCTACCATTATGAAGGAGCCATGTGAATCCTTGCCTTTGTTCAATACCAAGTTTCAATGAATGTATAGGAGACTGCAGGACCCCTATCTAGTCACTGAGAATAGTGCCATTTAAGCATACTTTAGAGTTATAGACCCTTTGCTTGGCTTGTTCCTACAAAGGACTTATTAGTCCATAGACATTGATTCCCCATCTAAAGTCTATCATCTAGCTATCAAGCTGCAACAACAAATTAACTCTCAACATGGAAGTTTGGGAGGAGGTTTTCCTTCAATAGGGTATCAGATGCCTAGCCCAACCCCTTTATTCAATACTATCCCAAGAATGTCTCCTTCCCATAATGGACCCATGTCTAAGTTGTAGGATCAACCTCTTGTTCCATTCTTTTCCAATGGAGCTCCTGACCTCTTTCAGCAATTACAAGCCCATCACAACCCACATATTCATCTTAACCAAGCTGGAATACAAAATCATGTTGGTCAGCCACCTGTTGCAAAGGGTGTTGAAAGTGAAAAGATAGTTCAACTCACAAACGAGGTAGAGACCTTAAAGAAAACTCTATCTCAAGTGACAAATGACATGGCTCAGCTTAGATTGAACCCCTCTCAGAACCAAGGTAACTACCCTAATCAAAATAGCCACAATTAGGGTAATTATCAGAATAATAACAATCACAGCCAGAGGGGTTATCAAGGCCAAAGCTTCCCTAACCAAGGCTATCAACATCAAAATAGAGGATGTAACTAGAGGCCAAATAACAACTGAAAATGGAATACATGACCAAATAATGGTGGAGTTTCCCATAATTATCAAGCTAGTGAGGACAAATCACTTACTGCAAATGTGGTTGACCTTAATTTTATGACTAATTGGTGCAGGTTGCATGATACCACAACTCATTTTGAAGTAAACTACCCTAAAATGGAGAAAGTTTTCAAGATGGCATAGGAATATGCCCAAACATTCCAAGGGAATTTAAATAAAAAAGGTGACTCAATAGATACAACAATGAATTATGACATATTTGAGGAAGAACCTTCATTCCCAATGCAAAGTGAGAATGAACCAGAGGAAGATTCGTATGATGCCCAAGCCTTTCAGACAAAGGGAGGACACTTCCTGAGAAATCAGAATAAGGGTTCGTACACTACATCAACACTGCCTAATCACATGGTTCCTCTGAATCAAAGTGTTGATAACAACCCTCCTCCACCAAAAGGTCCACTTGACTTTCATAACAAAGGTAATTCACCTGGCATTGTTAGAGGTAATGCAAGCTATAACACAAAATTTGATATTGTTTCTGAGATGTAGAGGCAGAAAACCTCTTTATCATATTTTGACATCCTAAAGTGGTGCCCTGCTCAATGAGAGATAGTGTTGAAAGCTTTGAAGCAGGCTGATAAATCAAATTGGAAAAAAAAGGTGGCACCTACTGCAGATATGAACACAACTTTGTACAGAAGCAAGGTAGGTACCCCACCATTTCTTTTGAGTTTAAGAATTTGTGGGAAGAATCTACATAATTTTTTGTTAGATTCAGGGGCTTTTGGCAATGTTATGCCATTTTCTGTATGCAAGAAATTGGGATTGAACCCTATCCAAACAAACAAGAAAGTCATCCAACATGATAAAACAAAGGTTAATGTAGTTGGGGAGTTGAGAAACATACATGTGCAAGTAGGGTCTGACCCTAGGATTCTAACCAATATAGATATTCAAGTAGCAGACATTCCTGAGACTTATGGTATGCTATTAAGCAGAGATTTGATGAAAAGTATAGGGGGATATCTCTCCCTCGAATTTTCACATATGTGGCTACCATGGAGGGGAGTGCCTACACATATTAGGATTGAAAGTGAACCCCGCCTCAAGCATGTCATCACTGAATATGATTGTCCCAATGAGGTAGCTTATTTTGAAACTGGGATAGGGGTTTACAAAAGAGAGGAAATTCTAACCTTTTCAGTTCTTGATCCTAAAGAACTGTCAATACAAAAGTTCCCTGATTCTATGATTGATGGAAATCAATAGGCATTGATCAGGAAGCTACAATAGGATCAGCTGGTCTTAGGGGAAGATATCAATTTATAGAATCTTTTACTCCCTAATTGGTGTATGATACACTACCAAAATCATTCTGAATTGACCTGCCAACCCTGCATCAACACTTTAAATCATGTTTCCCAAGTTGAGGAAACTAGCCCAAGTCGCCTTGAGAACGTTGCATATCATTTCTCACTTCAAGCCAAAGATGCAGTAATGTTAACCAAGGATAATATACCTTCAAAGGAAGTTCCTTCTCAAATTGAACTTACCCCAGACACATTTCCGAATCAACATATTTATGAGGAATAACCCCAAGGTTTCTTCGACACCCCTGCACTCACAAGTATACCAAAACCCAAGGGATTAATCAAAGATACAAGTGACTGTCAGAAGGATAGCCACAAATTATATGATATAGCTGTGCAGGAATTGGAAATTACACCTAGGGAACCTATTGAACACCCGTTCCTTATATCTAATGCAAAAGATCAAGTAGCCCCACCTCTAGCTCATTCTATCCAAATGCCCACAATAACCCCCAAAGAATCAACCCCAGCTCATGATCAGCGATGGAACCTCACGTTTGATGGGTCCAAGTCCAAAATAGGCTATGGTGTTGGGATTGAATTAACCAACCCGAAAGGGAAAACTTTATTTGCTTCTTATAGGTTGCAATTTGCATGCACTAACAACGTAGCAGAATATGAAGCTCTAGCTCGGGGGCTGATGTTTGCACATAAGAAGAAAGTTACCACCTTGATGGTTAAAGGAGATTAAAAAATAGTTATTAGGAAAGTGCGCAGCCAATACACATGTCACAATAAAAGGCTGGTAGCATATAGAAATAGGGTATGAAACCTGATTGAAGACTTTGATACTTTTGGGATTAGCTTAATCCCCAGAGAAGAAAATCAAATAGTTGATTCATTAGCTGTTGTTGCAAGTACCTTGGAACCTATGCAAGGATCCAAGCTTAAAATATTCTCAGTAGAATTGATATCCACTCCAGCTATTCCTGATAATGTTAGGAACTTTCAGGTTTTTGATGATGATTGACATATCCTTGCTTTTCTAGCATGCTTAGATGTTTTTGAAGGATAAATCATTGATGAGTCCAACAGGGATCAAGGAGATTGGAACCTTGAAGATTGGGATACAGAGGGGGTCTTCAATTTAAAAATTAATAGCATCCCCAAGGGAATGGTGGCCTTAGAAAGGATTTTTGATTTAAACCCAAGGGCTCAGGAGAAGATATTAGCTGAAGATAAAGGAGGTGAATATGAAATTACTAACCTAGCTGATTCAGGCCTGGAAAGAAATTTTTACATAGGGAAAGCTTTCCCTGAACCAATCAGAAAAGATATACTGAGGGCACTGAAGAAATATATTGCTCCAATAGCCTAGGGATATGAAGATCTAAAGACATTTGATGCTTCTGTAATGACTCATACTATCCCTCTGAAGCCCAAAGCTAAGCCATTTCGACAGAAGCAACACCCTGTCAACGCCCTGATTGAACCATTGATCCTTAAAGAAGTTTAGAAATTGCTTTTTGCAAGAATAATATTCCTTGTACAACATTCAACATGGGTGGCTAACTTAGTTCTAGTTCGTAAGAAAAATAGGGAGATTAGGCTATGTGTAGATTTCAGAAATCTGAACAGAGCTTCAGAAAAGGACAACTACCCACTCCCTTCTCTGAATGAAGTCTTGCAAACTATCAATGGATTTCAGATGATGTCATTCCTGGATGGTTATTCTGGATACAATCAGGTGATGGTTAATTGTGAAGACAGAATGAAGACAACCTTCACTACTAAATGGGAAACATTTTCTTACAGAAGGATGCCATTTGGCTTGATAAACACTGGAGCAACCTTTCAATGCGCCATGGATGTAGCCTTCAAAGATCTGAATTGAAAATGCATCATCATTTACATGGATGACCTAATAGTATTCTCTAGAGATAGACTGAACCATGTTGCAGACTTAGCTAAAGTTCTTGAAAGATGTATCCAGTATGGTGTCTCCTTGAATCCTAAAAAGTGTGTGTTCGGGGTTTCTAAAGGGAAACTTTGGGACACATAATCTCGAAAAGAGGAATATCGATTGATCCAAACCAAGTTGATTCCATTCTAAAGATAGCCATGCGAGGAAGTAAGAAGGAGATGAGATCCTTCTTTGGAAAGATCAACTTCATGAGAAAGTTCATCACAGGCTTTGCAGAAATTGTTAAGCCATTAACTGAAATGATGAAGAAAGAGGCCAAAATAGAATGGAATACTGAGGCAAAGGCCAAATTTTCATAGATCAAGCAATCCATTTCAGAAGCTCTAGTCCTCACTAACCCTAACTACTTGGATCCATTCTATATTTATTCTTTTGCTTTTGAGCATTCCTGTGCAGCTATCCTAACTCAATGAAGAAAAGAGGGAGAGGAGAGGCCAATCGTCTTCATGAGTTCTCCATTCAAGAATGCTGAAATCAAATACTTGCCTCTTGAAAAATAGGCTTTTGCACTGGTCAGAGCTATCAAGAAGTTCAGACATTACATCCTCCGAAGTCAAATTGTTGTTGTAGTTCTTGATGCTGCTGTGAAGTCTCTACTTATGCAGAGTGAGCTGGGAGAAAGGAGAGGTAAATGGATGGCCATTTTGCAAGAGTTTGATCTGGAGATTCACCCTATGAAACTTGTCAACGGTACAGGCCTGTCTAAATCCATGGCAAATGCTAGTGAGAACATCATTTTCCAACAATACGCAACTCAGTCCTTTTCCAACGACCCTTGGTATGCTGATATCATCTATTTCATGCTCGACAATCGATGTCTAGAGGGAATGAACACAACTCAAAGGAGAGCACTGAGAATGAAGAGCTCCCATTATATGCTCAAAGGAGGATTACTATACAGGAAGAATTTTGAGGGAGTTTACTTATGATGCCTTGATCAACAAGAGGCTAAACACGTGATTACTGAATTCCATGGGAAACATGGCATAGGTCATGGTTCTGCAGACTCGTTGGCACATCACATCCTCAGATCGGGTTATTACTGGCCGTGTGTGTTCAAAGATGCCCATCAGCATGTAAAGACATGTCACATATGTCAAATTTCAACATCAAAAGAGCACCATCCAGCCATGCCATTGCAGCCTGTGCATGAGGTAAGACCATTTTCCCAATGGGTGCTGGACTTTATTGGGGTAATTAACCCACATTCTTCTACAGGACACAATTTTTTTTACGGTCACTGATTACTGCACAAGATGGACATTGGCTATACCTTGTAAGAACAACACAACTGAGGTGGTAATCAAGTTCCTCACCGAATGCATCACAACTAGGTTTGGAGTAACCTTCGCATTGGTATGTGATAATGGCTCTTCCTTTTCTTTTGTTGAGTTCATTTCATGGGCTTATGATCACAAAATTGTCTTAAAATATTCTTCACACTATTACCCACAAGGAAATGGAGTTGCAGAATCAACCAATAAGAATCTCTTAGGGGTAATAAAAATTGTTAGAGAACAATCCTAGGGACTGGTATACCCAATTGAGATTCGTGTTATGGGTGGATAGAACTAGGATCAAGGTTGCTTTGAAGACTTCACCATTTAAACTAGTGTATGGACAAGAGCCTGTGTTCCCTATCCATTTGCAAATACCTATCCTTGAGTTCATGCATAAATTCTACTCTAGTGATGATATGATAGAAGTAAGATTAGCTTCCTTGTTGAAATTAGAAGAATAGAGAGATGTCGCCTTGTAGTAATTCTTTAGACACCAGGCTATTGTCAAACACTAGTTTGACAAAAGAGCCAAAATTAAGGCTTTCAGAATATCAGACCTTGTGCTGCTATGGGATAAAGCTAGTGAAAAGAAGGGTGGTCACCCGAAATTTGATAAGCTCTGGTTGGGTCCCTATAAGATTGTTGAGATCCTAGGAGAAAATGCTTTATGATTGTGTAGTTTAACTGGAGAACCTATTCCCTTGCTTGTCAATGGATAGTTTCTTAAGCATTATTTTGAGTCGTAAAGCTTGGTAATTTTCTATTTTGCATGTAAATAGTTCGCTGTTCTTTATGTAAATAATTTGTTTTGTTACCTATTTGTAAATATTTTTGTTATTTTTTTGTTTGTCCTTTCTTTCTGTCCTTTTGTTTCCTTTGTTCTTTTGTGTCTGTCTTGTTTTGTCCTTTTGGGTTTCTCTATTCTTTCCATCTTGAAATGGTGGGCTGTTATCTGAACTATATTTTGGTTATTAGGAGAGAAGTGGTTTAGATATTTTTAGGTTTTCTAATTGGATGATTTTGTCCTAAATTCATTGTTTTATGCCCATTATCAATAAGAGTTGTGGAAAGTTTTAAAAACAAGGTGCAAAGTAAACAATCTTCATTAGTTGTCTCTGAATCTATCACAAATCACCAAGATCATGACCCCTTGCAATGGTATACTCATCCTAGGACTATGGTGTTGTAAGATTTGAGTGAAAAATTTGATCTCCCAAGTGCTGTTATGAGGTCCATGGTAGTTTTCAACCCAGAACAGATGTTAAACATCTAACATATTGAGAAAAATTGAATGAAATATCTAAAACTCCAAGAGAAGAAAAAAAAGGGGGAGAATTATCAAAAAGAAAGGAGGACTCAATATGAATGGGTGATTCCAGTATCTCTACCGGGGCTATGGACGCCTGACTGGAAATAGAGAAATGTTGTGATAAAACTAAAGGTATCTCCGTCGGAGCTATGGATGCCTAACTGGCAGTGGAGCAATGCCTAGGATATCATTACACAACAACTAGAGGGAATCAACTCATGTAGCTCAAATCTTGCACATTGTTGTTCAAAAGATGAGGAAAACTTTATAAAATGATGATGCACCATCAAGCACACACATAGATTCAGGGGTAGCCAGTGTTGACTTACATTTGAGATCCTATCTTAGCCTTGATTGTTAAAACTAACCCAACATGAGTTGTGATGTTCATAAACCATGAGTTCTAGGTAGCTAAATTCTTCAGCTTCTTGAAAATGGTTAAACCATTTTCCCAGTTGAGTCGCCATTTGTTATGCCTTGCATAACCACCCCATTTTATTTTGGAACAAAATGGGTCCCCCCTTCTCTTTTGTTTTTATCGCCTTTGGTTGTTTGGTTGGGTCTTGGGAGTTATTTGTTTTCTTCCTGAGCCTATCTTTTGTTCTATCAGAGCCAGGTCTGGGACTGAATCTCAACATTGGACTCTATCAACATTTCTCATTCGGCTTCCATTCTGGCCCTGATTCTGCCTTACCCTTTGTCTCTTCTATGGTTGGTCGTTTCCTCTCCATTTTGTGTCCCGTGTCTCAAGAGTTTCCTCTCTTCCTTGGGTCTTTTGTTTTGTTCTGGCGAACTCGGGATCGAGACTCACATTGAACTTGGGAGTGCCTTCCAAGTTTTGTTTTTGTTCCTTTCTCTGGTTCTGGTTCTGCCTCTTTTTTGCTTTCGCCTTTGGCATTTTTTGTGTTGCTCTAGTAGACCCAGAACCGGAATTGGAACCAAACCCTAAAAATTTAAGTGGTTTTAGGTTCGGGTTCTATTCTGATCCCGGTTCCGCACGTCTTGTTCTTTTGCTTTTGTTCCTTTTGTTTGGTCTGGGGTGATTTCCCCCTTTTCTTTTTTGTCCTTTGTCTTTCTTCATCATATTTTTAGGTGTTGTTGGAGGCGGGACTAGAACGGACCCTGTACCTAAAACTTTAAAAAGTTTCAGGGTCAGATTTGGTTCCCATCTCGGTTCCACCTAGTTCATTTCTTCATTTTTCTCCGTTTCTGATCACTTGGTCGAGTGTTGGGTTTTCTTTTTTTTCGTCATTGCCTTTTTGTGGGGTTGGAGCCGGGACGGCGATGTATATGAGGTTAGCAATTGGTTTGTGTCTTTCCCCCATTCCGACTCCGATCCTAGTTCCATCTTGGTTCCGCCCCCACCAGTTTTGAAGGTAGGTATGTTCCTAGTTCCATCTTGGTTCCGCCCCCACCAGTTTTGAAGGTAAGTATGTTCCCAGTTCCATCTTGGTTCTGCCCCCACCAGTTTTGAAGGTAGGTATGTTCCCGGTTCCATCTTGGTTTTTCCCCCACCAGTTTTGAAGGTAGGTATGTTCCCGGTTCCATCTTGGTTCTTCCCTGCCAGTTTTGAAGGTAGGTATGTTCCCGGTTCCATCTTGGTTCCGCCCTCGCTAGTTTTGAAGGTAGGTATGTTCCATTTCTATTTTGGTTCTGCCCTAGCTAGGGTTGGGTTTCTTTTGTTAAAATTGAAGGCATGATGAACAATAGTGTATTTTATATACCTTGAGGACTAATGGAGGCATTTGTGTTGCAGGATTAAATCATTTTTCTGAAGATATCTCTCAAGGAAGTTAGTTGGAAGGCATGCCTCAATCTAGTTTAGTATAAAACTCCTGAAGAATGAAGTTGCCGAGACCTTTCAAATGTCTTACCAATTGAAAATGTGTTATTCATTTGGGATCCATCAGTCACCGTGACATCTTGATTTCCGTGGGTTTTATATGTCTCCCCGACATGATGAAGGTCTCACTTACGGCCGTGAGTCTCGGGTAAAAGGGCATGACTTCGAGGTAAGGTCTCATCGACAAGGTGGACTCTTGCCGAAATGAGATGGCTTCGGTGAGGTCTTTCCAACTCGACAAGGTCTTGCCGACATGGAATGGTGGTCCCAAATGGAGGTCTTAGCGAAAAGAGGTATCTTTAGCAAAAGTTATCACCAATGGATTCTCCCTTCGGTGTAGCATTTTGAGCTCGGTGAAGGTCTCGCTAACCAAGTAGGGTCTTTCCGAAATGAAATGAGCTCGAGGGAGAATGGAAGGACTCGGCATGAAGTCTTTTCGAATGGTAGTTTTCTCACTAACATGTTTTGTGCCTTCGATGTAACATGTTGAGCCTAACATGATGTCCTGCTGAGAGAGTAGGGTCTTGCCAATAGTGATGGATGTGCTAATAGAAAAAGGATATCGGTATGACCGATGAGAACTTGCTATGACCTCTGGCCAATAGCGATTGTCCTGCCGATGGTTTTTATGATCAATGTAATTAGATTTCCACAATCCATATGAATTTTTATGATATCGATATGACTTGTGCGCCTCAACATGAGGTCTTGCCAACTGTCATGTGTTACGCCAATGGCTGATATGAGGTATAATCACATCGAGGAGACATAATTAGTGTCACACCGACATGCGATTTTGTGTGTACAAATTTTGGCTGCCCAAGAATCTTATGTAGAATGTGTTCACCCAATCAAAAGAAACTAAGGGTGAACCATTGACTGATTGACTACCTCTCAAAAGAAGATCAACATAATGCAAACGACATGGACTCATTCTGAGATCAAAAGTGATGGATCGGATTGGGAACAATGGTGTTTAGATCTAAAGGGAGGTCTGATGCTACTTCCAGAGATGGTCAACATGCATAAAGGTCTTGAGCAGGAAGAAACCCAAAAGGAAGAAGAAGCCACGGGTCTTGGGGACAGCTATGAGGTCTGCTGGAAAAAGGTAGATCGATATTAATGGCTATACTTTAAAACATTCAAAGCAGATCTGATGGAAGTTCGAGGCTAGACACGGAGGCCAGAAGTTAATGCGATCGTTGCAAAAGATCTAAGGGTTTTTCCTGAGGGTGATCCTTCACCGACATGGATAGGGGGATTCACATTGAATGCGACATTAACTTCATTCTGAAAAGATCTAAGGGCCGACCCTTCTTAAGCTAATCAATTTTTTTGTAAACCCTAAAGCAAGGGACATCGCATTCATTTTGGACACATTTGGTAGATATGGCATTTTTTTGCCTCTTTGTAACATATAGTACAATGGGGAGAGATTTTTTTTTTAAAAGTGAGTAGTAGTAGAGAAAACTTAAGAGCAGCAATAGAGTAGGAGTTGGATTTGACAGAGGGCAGTAATGTATCTTTCAAGTTTTCTTAGTATAGATGGAAACAATCTGAAGACATAGGTTTTCTGTACACTGGTGATTGTTCCAGATTTGTAAATCCTACTTATCTATTGCACTAACAGTAGAAGCGACCAGATTTAAATCTACTTCACATGGTGTTCTTGAATGGTATTCATCTTCAGTTAATCATTTGATTTGAAAAGCTTTCAAGGAATGAATTCTTATTTTATGTTTTGTTTAAATAGTGGTTTAAATTTTTTTGTTGAAGTTAGCACTGTGAATGAATGAAACTATGTGTTAATCACAAGTTAATTTTGTTTTTTAGTTGTAGTTAGGATTCCTTGAAAGGTAACAAATCTAGATTAACTGGATGAACCATCATTCTCTTTGGTTCCAAAGCTTTGATCTACCTTTTTCTATTTCTTTAAAAACCTCAGTTAAAGTAGGTTTGAATTTATGTTTCATCTTAGAAAAATCCACAAGCTCAACACCAGTAGGCCCCTTGAACATTATAGTTCACATCAACCACTGAGTGAAATCAACACAATCGAGAACTGATTACAAATACCTTAGGAGTTAGATATCCATGTGTTATTCTTTCTCTTTCAGGAGAGCAGAATATTAATATCCTTCTTAACTGTTGTTGTGCTATTTGGACCATCAATAGGTCCATTGATGATCGCTGCCATAATCAATCGAAAATTCGACACTCAACCTCTATAATACTCAAGGTCAATCTGATCCTCGACGAACATGACCACATTTGTCTACATAATCTCATAGCACACATTAGTGTCAGCATCCATGTCTTAAATAAATCAATCACCATGTATCAGTAATTAGAGGATCTACCATATGTCCTCTAATGTGATAGTCACCTCATTGGTAGGAAGATGAAATGATGAAGTCTCACTTTGCCCCCTCTCTACCAACAATATCATCATGGCTAGGTGTGTTCGGACGGTGGGTGCATAAGCAACATACCATAGGTCAATCATGCCAAGGTACTCCTGTAGCAACTCATGCAAACTGATTAGTTTGCTTAGCACTAATAGTTGATGCTCCCATGAATGCATAGGCTCTATATCCTCCTACACCCATGAACCAACAACATCAAGTTTCATAAAAAGACTCGACTCCATTTGAATTTTTTGACACTAAAACAAAAAAATGTGTCACTATTTGCAAAGGTGTCACCCTTTGGAAACTCCAAACAACAACAATGGAACCCTTAAAGTGCAAATCAAGCCACAACGTTACCCTTTGCATATGTAGCCTTGTTTAGCTTCCAACCCTAAAAACCTATCTAACTCATGGCCTCACCTTTTAGCTTTTGGAGCCCTAACACCAAATTGAGATGCAATATTGCAATAAGAAATAGCGACACTATTTGACCTTGAGTGTCACCGATTTAGCACCCCTAGCGTCACCATATAGTGACGATGAGGGTTTTGACCTTTTAAAGTGTAATAAATGCAATAGAAAATTGAAATGCAAGGTTAGGTTAAGGTCACATACTAGTGGTCTTGCACATGGAGGTCTCTGGAACAACCGGATTTGCTCAGAAATGTGTTGTAAAAGCACTCTTTGTGGCATTTTGCAGAGGTGTCAGAGCTCAAAATGGTAAAAATCTCAAAGGTGTGAATGTAAAATGAATTGAAAATGACCCCTCAAGGGCTATTTAAAGCATGAAAATTAGGGTTTTGCACCCCCAACACATTTTTTACCCAATTGAAGCTCGTTTTGCATCCTTTTTTCACATTTTGGCATGTTTTTTAGCATCTTGGAGCCTTTTTGGACCTGTTGGGCAACCTGTCCTCTTTTTTCATGAGATCACCCAAAAATCCAAAATTTTCATCCAATCTCTTGAGGGGGCAGTATACCAGCATAATTCTTATCACAAGGGTAGTAGTGGGACATTCAAAAAAATAAATTGACTTTTGATCACAACAAGGTTATTCTTTGAACAATGCATCAGGGACATTGCTTCAAAGAGGGGAAAAATGTAGACGTTTGAATTATCTTGATTGATATCGCACTTGATTCTGGTTCACTAACACCAATTCTACCTTAATCACTTCCCTACTAACCATTTTAATCGAATAATCTTTATCTGATTAAAATTCATCATATTTCCTCTTTTAATTAAATAAATCAATCTTTATTTAATTAAATCTAATGCTCTTCTTTTAATTAAATATATCATTCTATTTGATTAAATCATATTCTCCCTTTAATTAAATAAATCAAGTTTTGTTTAATTAAATCATTAGGTCATCTCTCTTAATTAAATAAATCAATCTTATTTGATTAAGTCTAATATTCTCCATTTAATTGAATAAATCAAATCTATTTAATTAAATTTCTAATATCTCTTAAAACTCCTCCCATTTTATTTAAATAAATCCAAAAATTTAAATCAAATGTCAAATCAGCTAACTTCTATCTAAAGTTAATTAAATCCTAATTAACTCTAACTCTAATCCTCAAATCCTCTAGCTTTTGCAACTTGCACACATAAATCAATTTATTTGATTTATTATTTCTTCCATTTTCATCCAAAATGGCATCTCATTGGAATATTCCACCAATTTGAAATCTCCCTCCCAAAAGGACTTGTCCTCCAACATGGCATTAAAGCCTCTTACATGTCCCTTTTTCTTGAGCCAAGTGGCATTAACTCTTCTTTTATCCTCCCTCCAACATGTCATTTCATCAAATTCATATTCCAACTAATAGCATTTATCATGCACATTGATCAAAATGTGCTCCACCTCTCTCTAATAACATGTTGACAAGTGGTACAATGCTATTGGCTCATGCTTAATCCCACATTCTTCCTATTTCCTATTTATCCATCATTCTTTTCTATAAATAGAGGATTTCTCTATTGATTTGGGATCCACAACTTTGTTCAAGATTACTATCTTTAGATTTTTGAGCAAAGTTCATCCATTTTTCATCAAGTTTCATAGAATTCATCATTCCATAACTAGGTTATTGTGAATTTCATCAAGGAGCATACAATTATCATCAAGTTCATCAAATCTTTGCAAGGAATTGGGAAAGGGCTTCTTTCCACATCAAAGAAGCACCAATTCACCCATAAGATGCTGGATTTGAGCTTTTTAATATGATTTACATAGCTTTCAATTGGTTTATTTGCATTATTTCTTGTTCATTGTGCTTTGAATGAATCTTATGGGGAATGCTGATTTAGATGTTTTTATTGACTAACATTGTGTTGTTTGTCCATGTTTGAACAGGTCTAGATCCAACATTCACATTTTGGCGCTAGAAGAAGGGAAAATCTTCCAGAATTAACATGTTTTTTTCAAAAATTTCATTTTTTTATAAAAAAATTGTGTTTACAAGAAACAACGAAGCTGTAAAGCACAAACAACGATGCTATTAGTCCAATGTCACTATATAGAAACACTACATTTGCTACAAAGGGTGACACTTCTATTATTTTCCTGAGTGTCAAACCAATCAAACTCCAAAGAGTGTAACTAGGTGAAATAGCGACACAATTGCAGTCTCTATTTCTCCACAGAGAGACGTTGACTTCACCAGAGCACCACTGAATTTCTTTGAACTATGATGCCTTTGTAGATTACAATGTTGGGGTTGGGTAAAAAGTCAGCTTTCAAGTTTTTTTCAACATGTGCCTTTTGTGTTTGATCACCTTGATTTTTTAACCTATTTTGTGTCTTTGTTTTCTATGGATTAACTAATTTTTTGTAGGTTGAAGTAATCAAGAGGGAAAAGGGGGAATTAAGGATAACATTTCTTATGACATCTTCTTTCTACTATAACAAGTGTTTTCAAACGCTTTGGGAACATTTATAATTCCATCCTAAGGATTTTGTCATCTTTAGTTTTAGGACTCAATACATTTCATTTGGGTTTTAAAAAGAACAATCAAAGGGATTAAAAAGAACTTTATGAAC
Organism: Sequoia sempervirens; assembly: GCA_007258455.2. Lineage (NCBI taxonomy): Eukaryota > Viridiplantae > Streptophyta > Pinopsida > Cupressales > Cupressaceae > Sequoia > Sequoia sempervirens. The sequence continues at coordinate 59,138 of VDFB02271574.1, read as the reverse complement.
TTACTAGAGTTAGTTTTGGATTTTAAAAAATTGAACAAGAAAACTTCACACTTAATCTTGGTGCTTAAAAAGAATCCATTACTACATTGAGGTCTAAAATGAACATGTATTTTTTTGTGTTCTGTATTATTTTTTACAAAGTAATATCATTTGAAAGGTGTATGCACTTCACAATGATCTTGAGAATCAAAATTATTTTGGTGATATTAAGTTGTATAAAATATTTCCTCCACATTTCAATTTGGGTTCTTAAAATTTGACAAAATCTTGCTAGTGTGAGAAAAGACATTGTGTGTGTTCTCTCTTTGTCCACATAAACAAAGATTGATCGAACTATGGATGCACTTACTCACTTTTTCCACCTTTAGAGGGTTTTCCTTGGTGGGAAAAATCACTCACCCCAAGGGCACGACCCAAACCCGTAACAGGTTAAAGCCAAGCCTCTTCCGATCGGTATATAAAATGGATACATGAGGAGAGATCAAGCTCATGAAGGGTTATACTGACAAGATGGGAAACAATGGTCACTTGTATGTGTAATCTTTTCCAAATAGATGCATTGACTAAGAGAAAAAACTTTGTAGAATCCAAAAATCACTTTTCTATTTGTTGGTGCAAGAGGTCGAACCTCTAAAGCTGCCACATGTTTTCGCAATTCCTAGTAGAGATGAGAATTTTTTCATGGGAGATTCATGAGAACTAAAGCTTGGTTGACCCAGGAAGTGTGTGTCATGGATGGGAGCCAATGTGGTCAAGCTTCTAGTCATCCACTTTGAATAGGTACAGTTGGATTTATCCAAGTGGGGATTCAACAAATATTGTCTCTTCCATCCTAGGGTTGTGCATCATTTTGAATCAAAACACTTTACTTGATCTAAAACATTGGAAAACAACCATTCAACAAGAAAATAAATTCTCAAACCCTTTAGGGGAAGAAAATACCATTGAAAAAATCCAAGTGCTATTGCTTGTCCCTAGGGATTCTATCCCTAGAGGCTTATAAGCATTGGATTTATATCTCAATTTTCTCTCACGAAAGTCAACATTAGGGGACTAGTGCCTTGGGTTTTATTTATTTACACATAATGGACTTTTTGGGATGAGAGGAAATTAAGAAATTATACATCTAGTTTCAAAAGCTAAGCAAAAGGGTGTTTATGGTAAACGGAAGTCATGAAGTAAAGATAAGAGACAATTGAACCTCACACATGTACTTTTTCAAATAATTTCCCAAAAGATCAAAATCCAAAAACTAAAGTCCAAAGGTCTTAGTCCAAAAGCTCTCAAGAAACATCTCTCAATGCTTTATGAATTTAGAGAGAGATTGGTCTTCAATTTTTACAAATGTGCATCAAAGAACAACCCCAACTTGTATGAATTTTACTATAATTAGAATTAAAGTCTTTTTCAAAGGTTTGAGTATCTCACATAGGGAGTTTTAGCATGTTCTTCAATACCAAGGTCTTGTAAACAAGAGTCTTTCTAGGTTCATGTAGGATCAAAATCAAACACCTTCATCCATTTCAAAGCATCAAATCAAAAATCCATCTCACGAACAACTCTTAGAAATATTGGAAAACATCCTTCATGCTATACTTTTGGAAAATCCTTTAAATCAAATCAAAATCATCTTTTTTGGCTAGGTGTGTGTGGATGCATCCTTCTTCATACACTTAGTCAAATTATCACTTTTTGAAAAAGTGTATCCCTAGGTAACATCCAATATCTTGGGGTTACAAGTTCATTATCCAATCATCCAAATCAAAATCAAAATCCAAAATCAAATCAAAACAAATCAAATCCAAGAATAAAAAATCCAATAGTCCTAAAGTCTAGTATCCCCTTCAAGATTTCTCAAGAGTGCAATCATTCGTATCACCCATCCTTCATTTATCTCATCACCACCCTTTGATCCTCTTCATCCGAGACTTTCTTTTTTGTGCCTAAAAGTTTGGGTCAATCTAAGGAGTTAGAGATTTATCTCCTACATTCCTAAAAATTGATCCCTATTTTGTGGTTCAAACTAGATCTCAATACAAGAAAAACATGGAAGCTAACAAGGAAACATCTACTTCAAGTGATTTGAGTCAAACCACTCTCAAAATAAATCCCCCACCCAAACTTCCTCTAGTGTCACAAGATCTTCAAAAGGGTCAAGTGGAGGACATCACCAACAATTTCCTTGGGATGACTTAAGACGAGATCATAGAAATGGTCCAAAATCCTAAGACACAAAAAATTGTCAATGCCATGATGAAACTTAATCCTTCACAATACATGCTAGAATTGGTGAAAGAAGGGGCTAAACTCCCTTTTGACTATGATATAAGCACTATTGTTGAGAAACCTTTTGAGAATATGAAACTTTACCATTCACACCATCCTTTCAAGGCATCATCCAACCTATTCCACAATCCACATCATCTCTTACTACAACTCAACCCATTTTCAACAAGGGGAGTTCATTACTTCATGCTCTCCAAACACATCCCCTTGTGAACAACCAAAATTTGGACACAAACACTATCTTGGGTCCATCAAATACTGTCCCTCAAGATCCCAAACACCCATACGTTCCACTCCTCTTCCATGACACCAATGATCCATCCACTTTTTCTACAACACCAACATATTCTCTAAACACACAAGTATCTCTTCCAATGGTACAATAAGGACAAGTGGGCCTATTTGAATAAGGGGGACTCTTTGGGGCCTCATCTTCATTAGCCCAAGGAAATTTACCTCCACTACCACCGATCCCACCACTAATTCCTCCACCACTACGTCCTCTACCACTAACATCTACATCAATTCTCGGTTAAGGGCTACCCCCTTTACCTCCAATCCCAAATCAATTAAAAAATCCCCCAACTATAAATCAAATCAGTGCACCGAATCCTCCAAATATGCCATTGATATCATAACAATAGGTGGCATCCATCCAAACAAAACCATCAATCACCACACCTCAAAACATGGTCTCCCAAGGACCCAACATATCAATCACACCATCAACCACAATCACTTAAACCACATCTCAAACACCATCTAATAAAATTCCAAATCCTTCACCACCACCAAACACAAATGCGGAAATAAAACACAACATAACACTACAAGAAGCTTGACAAGCCTATCAAAAGGTACTCCAACAATACCAAAATTAGCAAGCTACATGAAAAATGTAGGCACAACAAGCCACACAACAAGTGCAACAAGCTGCCCAAGCACAAGCTCAATCTTTGTTACAACAATAACAAGCCACACAAGCTGCTCAAGTAGTGCAAGCTGCTCAAGCCACACAAGTAGTGCAAGCTACTCAAGCCACACAGGCTGCACAAGCTGCCCAAGTTACCCAACAAGCTCAATTACAACAAGCACAAGCTCAAGAAAAATACCTCCCGATCCCCAAGATGATGTATCAACACAAATCAAATTTCTATGACAACAAGTGTTGGACCTCCAATCAGGGAAAAGTAAAAAAACACCAAATAATTTGTGCCCTTATGTGTTCGACAAGAGCATTATGATGAAACCATTCCCACAAGGATTTGAGATCCCTACATTTGAAAAATATCATGGGACAGGAAACCCTAAAGGTCACATCAGGGAATTCCAGGTACATTGTATGGAGGTTGCATATGATGATACCTACCTAATGCGATTGTTCTCTCAAAGTTTGGCTAGACCTGCCACAGAATGGTTCTCTTGTTCCCCCCTAGAATCAAAAGGTTCCAAGAAATCATGGACACACTCATAAAAAACTATTCATTCAACATAGGTATGGATGTGTGTCTAGAAGAACTATCAGCTTTAAAACAATCCAAGGGGGATACATTTGATTCCTTCTTACATCGATGGTGAGCCAAGGCCAACAAAAGAAAATGGACCATGCCAAAGGAGTAGTAAATATTTACCATCATCACTAATCTTGAAGGAACCTTGTCCTTCTATCTAAAAATGTAGTGCATCACCACATATGAGCAGTTGATCCCCAAGGTGCTCAACATCGAACGACAATGACAATGGCAAGGGTAAGTATAGAACTGTAAACCATGTGTATGACCATGTCATTGCATCCCTAGATGAATGGGTCACTATTGTCACTATCAAGGGAGCCAAAGCTGATTGTGGAGTCACCACACATGGTAGAAAAGTTACCATTGTTGGACCATTGCAACCACCTAGGGAATCCACCTCAAATCCAAAATCCATTCCCAATGGTTGCAATGTCTTGGACCAGCTAAAAAGAAGCCCCACTCATATTTCCATCATGGAGTTACTGAAGATCTCACCTGATCACAGAAAAATCCTAGATGAAGCATTAGCCACATCCACTATCCCAATAGATCTTGATGAAGATCAATTCCAACCTATGGTTAGACATATCACCATGCCCAATCTCCTAAAAATTTCTAATTAGGACTTCCCAACACAACCATTTGATAATCATGTACTCCACCTTGAAGTCCTAATGCATAAGAACAAAGTCAAAAGGGTCTTGGTGGATGGAGGTGCATTTCTAAACATTTGATCTATCAAGATGATCAAGAATATGGGATTCTATGAAGATGTTATTGAAAAAGGTAAGGGTGTCTCAAGGCACTATTCAACTCCCAATTCAAGTAGGTCAAGCCATTATGGAAACCACATGCCAAATCCTTGACCTTGACTTACTTTACAATATACTCTTGGGATGTCCATGGATGCATGGGATGTAGGACGTGCAATCCACCTTCCACCAGTGTATCAAATTCCCATATCGAGGAGAAGAGGTCACCATCCATGGTGATCCTAAGCCATTTTATTATTGCAAAAATATAGAATCTAAATACTACAAAATCCACCAAGTTCCAAAGAATGATGAAGGCCCTAAAACTCCATATGTGGACCTAGCTACCCTCACCTCCACTTTTGAGACAAAGACACCTACCATTTCTGACATCTCAAAAATCAATGTCATTATCCAAGACAATGGGTGTGGGGATTACCAAACAAGGAAAAATGCTTTTGTGATAGGAAAGTTACTGCAATCTCCTAGGTCTCATGGGCAACCTGTTGATGATGTTTTCTGCACAGCAACAACTTAGACATAATATAGTATCCTATCTCTCTTGAAAGGTAAATCTCTATCAGCAAGCCTCAAGAGATAACCCCAAGGTCTCTAATGTCAGTTCTTGACAATGCATACACAACTTAGTGATAAATGTGAAAATGTTGGTAATCACAATGGGACCTTACTACAAGCAAAGAGTGAATCTTCAATTTATCAGATCTAGTGATATGATGATACTTTTAATCTTGAATCCAACTCAGATGATAAAGAAAAAAATCAAAAGATTAGGGTTAAAAGAGATGAATAAAACTAATATTACTCTAAGATTAACAATGAAAATGATAAAATACTTGAAATGGACCAATCCCACACAAACCAATTCCTGCTTGACCCATATGAATCTGCTATCTCAAAAGAACAGTGCAATCTTCTAAGGTAATAAGATTTTCAGATCATGAATATTCATCCAAAAAAACCCTAAGGAAATTGAAATGAACAAATCTCCACAATTGAACTAAGCACCATAAATATATAGTCCAGGCTAACTTTACAAAGCAACTAACAGTCAGCTAGCTGCAAAAAGTATGGACTAGGGATCACTACAACACTTCAAATATCAAACTATAAACACCATTGAATTGATTCTAACCTTAATTACTAAACATCGATTCCCTCAAAGCAATTCTAAAGATAGAATAACAAGAACCATGCAAGATAAAGGAACACAAGTATGGAACCAAATCACAATGTCAATACTTGCATCAAATTATCCATTGTAGCAACAATTCCAACTTTCTATTACAATATTTTCTTGAGAGCACAATTCTCTAACTCCTACTCTGCTTCAATAATCGCTATCTCTATGTCTCTATTTCTTATCTCTATCTCTATCTCTATCTCGCCCTTACAAATGAGGCAAAATGCCATATTAATAGAGGACTCAAAACATGTCGGCCAAGACAAGGTTTTACAATAATAAGTGGCCATAAGACAAGTTGGCCAAGAGAAATGAAAAATGAAAAATGATGCATTAAATGCATGAATTCCATCCAAGTCAGCCTAGGATCTCCAACACAACTCAGACCAATGCATGCCAAAGTAATAGGGAAGCACCAATCTCAATGTAGCCCAATATTAACTATCTTTCCCTTTTTCTTTATTCTGATCCAGGATTTCATGCACCTTCAAAAGCACTTTATCCAAGTTGGCCATAGGAGGAAAAGGAAAAACCTTAAGTCGAATCTCAATTGATGTAATGTTTTCCCTTGATTCTTTCACCGATTTATCCCAATCAACCTTGTATGTTAGATACTTATCAATCACAGCAAGGTAAGTGGCTGCATCATCTAACTAGTGTGTTCACTCACAAGATCACCACTAACTAGAGCATAAACATCCTACCACCACCCCCTCAACTGTTCTAAACTCAAGTATTTAGGCGCAATCTTCCTTCTCCCTGTCATTATTTCAAAGAAAGAAATGAATCCATTGTACACACCAGTCAGGATATCATCAATTTTCCTCCTCTTCTTGTAAATTTTCTTTAAAACCTTCTGCCTAATTTGCAGTGCCTCAAACCACTCCCAAGGTTCAGCAGCTCTGGAGGAAGGGAGAATTTTATCTTTCACCAGCTTATCCTTGGTATATTCCATGATAGTTCTAGTTTTCTGTAGCAAGAGATTTGTGTCCTTATCTTGAGCTAACACCTCCTTCAACCAATCAGTTTCCCTTATAGCATCTTTCCCTATTGATAGAATGTCCTTAATGGCCTCACTTCCTTTGGATTGTACCCCTTGTAGCCAATTTGTAGCAGCAAGAGTGGAAGTCCTCATCTTCCCAAATTCAGTAATAGTTTCCTTGGGGAGAAGGTTTGCTACAGAGGATGAGGAGCTGATAGACTGTAAAGGCTTCATCAGGTCTTCTAGACATTTCTTAAGTTTTTCATTCTCTTTCTTTAGCTCATGTTTAGTTTGAACCTCCTTTCTCAGTCTTCCCAAAATAAATAAGCTAGAACCCATATACTCTTCAATGTCTTGTTCCATGGAGGTAGGTCTTAGATTGATGGTCTGCAAGTTGTAATCTCCTCCAATCACCTCATCTCTGTTCTTATTAGGAATAGGAGTGGCAATGTGAACTACTCTGTTATTAGCTTCATCCCTTTCTATCCTTGAAATGACCTTGGCTTTCTTTTTACCTTTGTCCTTGCCGATCTTGGCTAGTAACTCATCCTAGTCAGGTGGAGTATCCTCCACTATAACCTATTTTCATATTATTTCCTTGTATAGCCACTCTGGAATAGTGGACCCCAACTGCACTTCACTCTGTTTCATCTACCTTGTTCTCCTTTTCTTCAATGTGTTCCTCTACCTGTTCAGGTGATGGAACCTTCATTGCTTCTTCTTCTCTTGGAGGGGAGCTAACTTCCTTAGTTCTTATAGGGGAATCCTCATAAGCCACCAAAGGATATTGTATTACCTTTTCAACTTCTGCCTCTACATCATAAAGATCACCCTCATGAAATTCTTCTCCCTCAGTGTCTGGATGATCCTCAACCTTCTCAAATTCACCTAGTTCACTTTGGACTTCATAGGACAAAGGAACATCATCATGATGTTCATCACGAGGAATAACCAAAGGGGAATCTACCTTGGGAACATTATCCATAGGGGAAGGAGTCCTTGACTTCCTTGTATATACATGTGTCTTTTCTCCTGAAGAACTCTCTATGTTTACCACAAGTGGATCCCCTTCTGTTCCATCCTTGGAACCTGTCTTTTGTGATAATCTCACAACTCTCCTTATTTTAGGCACAAGAATATCAACCTCAGGAATCTACTTTTTAGTGTCTTCCTTCTTAGACTTCTTAGTCCTTGTCCTCTTCTTAGCAATTGGCTTTCTCCATCTCCCTATTTCTTCGATTTCCTTCATCTGAATACCCTTAATCTTAATTTTGAAAGGAGAATCCACCTTACCTTTTCCTTTAGGATCCTCCTGCTTAGTTGATTCCTCAGAAGTGGAGTGAGGGTCCAAATCTCCCATCAAATCATAGGTGCATTTCACTCCCTCATTTTCCAACTCCCACAATTTATGCTTTAGCCACATCTTGGTAAACTTGATAACTGGATTCATTATTTGTCCTAGCTCTGTCTTTTCTTCTTCTAGCTAATCCATATCACCAATAGGCATATCCTTCATTGCCTCATAAGCATGACCGTGAATCAAATCCCCATCATCTTCCAGTTGATCAGGAACTTCCTTTACATTGTACAATCGAATTGCTTCAACTGGGAGCCGAGAGAATTTCTTCTTTCTTACCTCATATTCATCACTACAATTGGCCTAGTAGTCTTCTAGATCAACCTTATGTCTATACTCTCTATTGGCCTTCTTTTGGGCCTCACCTATTATATCGAATCTAGACCTTTTGGAATGTAAAGATAGGCCAAGAGTACTCATCTCCTCTTCCGAAGGATGGGCTGAAACAATGGAAGGACATGCTTCTTCAACACCAATCCTCAAAGGCAAATCTTGACCAAAACCAATCTTATGCTTATCCCTCTTAACCATGGCATCAAAGTCACATATCTATCCAGTTACCTCCAAAAGTATAATGTGATCAGTAGGATACCTTGGAAGTCTATATGGAGCCCTCTGACAGCCATCAATCTGAATGTATGAGAAAGTAGGGAACTGGATAAACCAAGCCCCATATTTCTTGATGAGCTCTTTTGCTTGGTCCGAAATCCTTACATGTTCTACTCCCTGAAGCAATCTAGTGATATGCATGGTGAATGCATCATTCACCCTCCTATAGCTTGAGCTTCATAGGTGCAATTGAAGGTAAACCTCATAGATGACATCTTGTCCAAAGATTCCCCTTCTACTCAATTCTTTGGAGGGGTGAAATCTCGCAAGTGCATAGACCAAGTATGAGGTCATTGTGAAATTCTTAGTTTACAACACATTGGATAGTTTCTCATGGATCACTCTACTAATCACACTAGCCCAGTGATAGTCAATAAACTCTTGTTCCATCCTCACAATGGCATGGCAGATCAGATTTTTGAACATTCCTGCACTCTTTAATCCAACCACCCTACTGAGGAATGTGATGGCAACATAGTATTCTTTCTTGAACTTTTCTCTAAATATTTGCTTGGGTAGTTTGGAGTAATGGGACTTGGGCTTCTCTAGCCAGGAATTGATGAGTTGATGAGATTTCACAGTCTATTCCTCATAGAATCCCTTAGCTACTTCCATGTTAAATGCCACCACATGAGACCTATCCGACATATCAAAAGTATTTGCAATAGAAACTGGATTTAGGTTTTCTACCACTCTCCGTTGAGCACTAATAATTCTCTATGTACCTTGGTCATAGTGTCTTGCACACTCGAGGACAAGCTCATAGCACTGGAATGTGGAAGGAAAACTAGCTACATGCGATAAACCCAATTCCTTCATTCTTCTAGCCACCAGAGGAAGATCATTTTCTTCCATTCTTCCTTTAAACTCTTCGTAATCCCATAGTACAACATTTGTATCAGTCACCTCAGACCAGATTGATGTAATTTTTCTTTCAAGGATCTTACTCTTGATGTCTGTTTTAATCTTTTCTGCCTTAGATATTAAAGAGCCAACTATCGTCTTGCTAGATTCAACTTGCACTCAACAAGGAAAGCATAGTAAAAACCACGAGAAACGATGTTAATCCATTAAAACACTATTAGAATGAACCTCATACAATAAAGGTGCTATTAAATCTCATATAAAATGATCATAACAAATTTTGGGTTTCAGGACCATCCGTGGAATCTGATCCAGGAAGGAATTTTAGGAAATTCCAGACCAAATAGATTCCAATGTAATAATCATGAAACACCTACTAACAATCAAATCCGATCATTATTAATCATTAAATCACATAGGAGATCATCAAATGGCATGAATTAATCATAAAATTCATCATAAGTCACTAAAAAATCCAATTATTTCATATTTCCTTACATTCCATTAGATTTCGGGAAAATCCACCAGAGACAGATTTTTGCAAGGGAGAAGACATCTTGCAAACTTTGAAAAATCTAAGGGACACCAGATTTTGGGAAAATCCAGATCAAACGAAAATCCATGGACAAGGAAAAACTCCGAAAGCATGCAGATTCTAGAAACACAAAAGGGATCAGGAAAATCCGTCAGAGTTGGAAAATCCCGAGATGACTGTGAAACCCAAAAATTGGCATTAAAGCACGATTTCACCCAAACCATCAGATTGATCATGAATTTCAAGGACTTAGGCTTGATACAAGTTTGATACGGGCCTTCTATGGATCTTCTTAGCATTCTAGTCCATTTTTAAGGTGAAACAAGGTGGAATGGTGTTTCCCTAGGTTTCAAACCCCACAAATTTGCCATTAATGCACAAACTAGCTTAAAACTCAATCATTCCAACTAATGAATCTCTACTAGAGGAACTCATGGCCCCTAAGCAAGCTACTTCATGATGCAAGTGGCATAATGAATTCAAACTTACTTAGGAAGCCAATAATCAAACCACATCATGCAACCCTAACCATGAAAATACTTCAAACAATGCAGAAATTTAAACCCCAAGCAAACCAAAACGCCAAACAATGCCAACATTCAACAATCAAAGACAGGTAAATCATAAACATACCATTTGAAACAGAAGAAATTGAATGAGGCAGTAGATACCGGCTTAATAGTGCCTAGCAAAGATAGTAGCGGAAATTCCCAAGAAATCACCAGCAAAATTGAATAGTTCACAAAATCAAAGCTCCAAATCAAGTTCAATACTTCCAAGAATGCATTCCTCAACTCAATCTATGACAAAAAATAAAGCATAATGGCATAAAAGTCATCAAATATCGATTAAATACATAGTTTCAAGCTTGTACGAAGGGCATTAATGCCGGTGACAAGACAGGCTGGCGAATCTGAAAACTTGACAGTAGGATGGATTTTGGGAAAATCCGGCCCACATGGAATTCCGCAATGACAGGAAATCCCTGGACTATAGCATTCAGTCAGAACTTGAGCAAGATCCGGGATAATCTAGCCAGGGAGGAAAATCTCAGATAAGGGTAAAAACCTGAAATTCATCCAAAACTTAATATTTTCAATGAATAACCTAAGGGAATCCTCTAGGGTAGAAAGATAAACATTTAAGCACATGCCAAAGCAAAATAAATCCTCAAAATCAAAGGGCCAAGGCACCAAAAAAATGAAGCGAAAGAGGGTCCCTGCTTTTAGCTAGGCGTGTGTGTGAAAACTGCACAACAAATGGTGACTCCTACTGGGAAAATGCTCCAGAGCATTTGATGACAAACAGGAATCCAGGACCCAGAATCTCTAGTTTTAGTCTCACTATCAGACAAACAAACCAAAATGCAAAGTTTAAAGAATCAGAACCAAAGGGTAGATTGAACCTTCCATAGATTGAAAATCCAAGTGTGTCCATATGAGTTCATTTCCCTTCTTGAGCTACTGCAGAAACCAGGCTCAGTCATGATAGGCTACGTAAAGATTCTAACTTCAAAAGAATCCTGGATAGAGCCTTGCTGCCAGTTAGGTGTCTATAGCCCCAACGAGGTTATCGCTATGATTCTCTCGAACATAGCTCTACTTCCAGCCATGCATCTATAGCCCTGATAGAGATATTTGGATGCCCCTGATAAGTTGAATTCATTCTTTTTATTTTCAACACTTTTTCTTTTCTTTTCTTTTGATATTTCTTTCTTTTCACTTTTCTTTATTTCAACCTGTGAACAATGAAGTTCACACTCAAGGATGAGAACCACAGTGGCACTAAAGCAGAAATAAGATTTTTCACTTGACAAGACCTTGCAGGGATCCTACGGTAACATCAAGATTCTTAAGATGTGTGAGAGAGATAACATTTCAAAATACTTCAAATTCAAATCAAAACCAATGGCTTATCTTCTATAAATCAAACATTTAGATTATTTGGTGATAACAAAGACTTCGACCATCCTTTCGAGATACAAGACTAAAGTTCATCAATAAAATACTTAGAACAATCCTAGATAATAATATATTTGCCATGTAGGTGCAACACATCCAGAAGAAAAAAAGAAAACCTCCAAAGCAAGAGCAGAGCAAAACAAACCAAACAGAAAGCAAACCTACACTAACCAAGAAAAAACAAAACAAAGCAGAAAAGGAAACCTAATCTAACAAAAGCAAAGCAAGGCAAACAAAACAGAAAGAAAACCTAAGCTAACTATGTACAAGGCAAGAGCTGAAAATAGCTCAGGACTAGAAATAATGCTTCAGGTACTGCCCATTGATAGGCAGTGGGATGTCCTCCCCATTGAGGGTTTTCAAACAAAAATCATTATCACCAAGAATTTCTGAAATCTGGTAAGGGCCAAGCCAAATTTTGTCAAATTTTCCATGCTCTCCCTTACGGTCATGGGCTTTATCCCAGTAGAGAACCAAGTTAGAAATCCTAAAAGCTTTTACCTTGGCTCTTCTATCAAACCATCTTTTAACCACACCTTGATGTTTAGCAAAGTTTTCTAGGGCTTCATCATGCTTCTCTTCAAGATGTAACAATTCTTGCAAACAGGCCTCACGCTTATTTTCTTCATCATAATACTCATTAATGAATTGCAAAGTAGGGATCCTCAACTGTATGGGAAACACCAGTTCTAGGCCATACACAAGGTGATATGGGGAAGTCCCTAAGGAAGTCTTCTGTCTAGTACGGTTTGCCCACAGAGCAAAAAATGATCCAGCTTAGTTTATTCAGGCCCTCCTTCTAGTGCTAATCCGTTGATGATGTTTTCTGCACAGCAACAACTCAGATAGAATATAGTATCCTATCTCTCTTGAAAGGTAAATCTCTATCAGCAAGCCTCAAGAGATAACCCCAAGGTCTCTAATGTCAGGTCTTGAAAATGCATAAACAACTCAGTGATAAATGTGAAAATGTTGGTAATCACAATGGGACCTTACTACAAACAAAGACTGAATATTCAATTTATCAGATCTAGCGATATGATGATACTTTTAATCTTGAATCCAACTTAGATGATAAAGAAAAACAACAAAAGATTAGGGTTAAAAGAGATTACTAAAACTAATATTACTCTAAGATTAACAATACAAATGATAAAATACTTGAAATAGACCAATCCCACACAAACCAATTGTTGCTTGACCCATATGAATCTGCTATCTCACAAGAATAGTGCAATCTTCTAAGGTAATAATATTTTCAGATCATGAATATTCATCCAAAACAACCCTAAGGAAATTAAAATGAACAAATCTCCACAATTGAACTAAGTACCATAAATATATAGTCTAGGCTAACTTTACAAAGCAACTAATAGTCAGCTAGCTACAAAAAGTATGGACTAGGGATCACTACAACATTTCAAATATCAAACCACTAACACCACTAAATTGATTCTAATCTTAATTACTAAACATCAATTCCCTCAAAGCAATTCTAAAGATAGAATAACAAGAACCATGCAAGATAAAGGAACACAAGTATGGCACCAAATCACAATGTCGTTACTTGCATCAAATTATCCACTGTAGCAACAATTCCAGCTTTCTATTACAATATTTGCTTGAGAGCACAATTCTCTAACTCCTACTCTACTTCAAGAATCGCTATCTCTATGTCTCTATTTCTTATCTCTATCTCTATCTCTATCTCTATCTTGCCCTTACAAATGAGGAAAAATTCCATATTAATAGAGGACACAAAACATGTCAGCCAAGAAAAGGTTTTACGATAATAAGTGGCCATAAGACAAGTCGGCCAAGAGAAATGAAAAATGAAAAATGATGCATTAAATGCATGAATTCCATCTAGGTCGGCCTGGGATCTCCAACGCAACTCGGACCAATGCATGCCAAAGTAATAGGGAAGCACAAATCTTAATGTAGCCCAATATTAACTATCTTTCCCTTTTTCTTTATTCCAATCTAGCATTTCATGCACCTTAAAAATCACTTTATCCAAGTTGGCCACATGAGGCAAAGGCAAAACATTAAGTTGGCTCTCAATTGATGTAATGTTTTCCCTTGATTATTTCACCGATTTATCCCAATCAACCTTGTATGTTAGATACTTATCAATCACAACAAGGTAAGTGGCCGCATCATCTAACTGGTGTTTAGTCACAAGATCACCATTGACTGGAGCATAAACATCCTACCACCACCCCCTCAACTATTCTAAGCTCAAGTATTTAGGCGCAATCTTCCTTCTCCTTGTCATTATTTCAAAGAAAGCAATGCATCCGTTGTACACACTAGTCAAGATATCATCAATTTTCCTCCTCTTCTTGTAAATTTTCTTTAAAACCTTCTACCTAATTTGTAGCTCCTCAAACCACTCCCAAGGCTCAGCAGATTTGGAGGAAAGGATAATTTTATCTTTCACCAGCTTATCCTTGGTATATTCCATGATAGTTATGGTTTTCTATAGCAAGAGATTTGTGTCCTCCTTATCTTGAGCTAACACCTCCTTCAACCAATCAGTTGCCCTTATAGAATCTTTTCCTGTTGATAGAATGTCCTTGATGGCCTCACTTCCTTTGGATTGCACCCCTTGTAGCCAATTCGCAATAGCAAGAGTGGAAGCCCTCATCTTCTCCAATTCAATAATAGTTTCCTTGGGGAGAAGGTTTGCTAACAAGGATGAGGAGCTGATAGACTGTAAAGGCTTCATTAGGTCTTCTAGACATTTCTTAAGTTTTTCATTCTCTTTCTTTAGCTCATGTTTAGTTTGAACCTCCTTTCTGAGTCTTCCCAAAATAACTATGCTAGAACCCATATACTCTTCAATGTCTTGTTCCATGGAGGTAGGTCCTAGATTGATGGTCTACAAGTTGTAATCTCCTCCAATCACCTCATCTCTATTCTTATCAGGAATAGGAGTGGAAATGTGAACTACTCTATTATTAGCTTCATCCCTTTGAATCCTTGAAATGGCCTTGGCTTTCTTTTTACCTTTGTCCTTACCAATCTTGGCTAGTAACTCATCCTAGTCAGGTGGAGTATCCTCCACTATAACCTGTTTTCTTTTTTATTTCCTTATCTAGCCACTCTGGAACAGTGGACCCCAACTACAGTTCGCTCTGTTTTACTTCCTCCTGCTGATCCTTAGGCACATCTTCATCTAAATTCTACTTTTCAGGAGCTTCATCTACCTTGTTCTCCTTTTCTTCAATGTGTCCTCTTCGTGTTTAGGTGATGGAACCTTCACCGCTTCTTCTTCTCTTGGAGGGGAGCTAACTTCCTCACTTCTTATAGGGGAATCCTCATAGGCCACCAAAGGAGATTGTATTACCTTTTCAACTTTTTCCTCTACATTATAAAGATCACCCTCATGAAATTATTCTCCCTCAATGTCGGGATGATCCTCAACCTTCTTAGATTCACCTTGTGCGCTTTGGGATTCATAGGACGAAGAAACATCATCATGATGTTCATCATGAGGAATAATTGGAGGGGAATTTTCCTTGGGCACATTATCCACAGGGGAAGGAGTCCTTGACTTCCTTGTATATACCTGTGTCTTTTCTCCTGAAGAACTCTCTACATTTACCACAGGTGGATCCCCTTATGTTCCATGCTTGGAACCTGTCTTTTGTGATAATCTCACAAATCTCCTTCTTTTAGGCACAGGAATATCAACCTCAGGAATTTGCTTTTCAGTGTCTTCCTTCTCAAAATTCTTAGTCCTTTTCCTCTTCTTAGCAATTGGCTTTCTCTATTTCCCTGTTTCTTGGATTTCCTCCATTTGAACACCCTTAATCTTAATTTTGAAAGGGGAATCCACCTTACCTTTTCCTTTAGGATCCTCCTGCTCAGTTGATTCCTCAGAAGTGGAGTGAGGGTCCAAATCTCCCATCAAATCATAGGTGCATTTCACTCTCTCATTTTCTGACTCCCACAGTTTATGCTTTAGCCACATCTTGGTAAACTTGATAACTGGATTCATTATTTGTCCTAGCTCTGTCTTTTCTTCTCCTAGCCAATCCATATTACCAATAGGCCTATCCTTCACTGCCTCATAAGCATGACCTTGAATCACATCCCCATCATCTTCCAGTTGATCAGGAACTACCTTTACATTATACAATCGGACTGCTTCAACTGGAAGTTGAGAGAATTTCCTCTTTCTTACCTCATATTCATCACTGCATTTGGCCTAGTAGTCTTCTAGATCAACCTTATGGCTATACTCTCTACTGACCTTCTTTTGGGCCTCACCTATTATATCGAATCTGGACCTTTTGGAATGGAAAGATAGGCCAAGAGTACTCATCTCCTCTTTTGAAGCATGGGCTGAAACAATGGAAGGACATGCCTCTCCAACACCAATCCTCAAAGGGAAATCTCCACCAAAACCAGTCTTATGCTTATCCCTCTTGAAAATGGCATCAAAGTCACATATCTGTCTAGTTACCTCAAAAGTAATGTGATCAATAGGGTACCTTGGAATTCTTTATGGATTCCTCTGACAACCATCAATCCGAATGTATGCGAAAGTAGGGAACTGGATAAACCAAGCCCCATATTTCTAGATGAGCTCTTTTTCTTGGTCCAAAATCCTTACATGTTCTACTCCCTGAAGCAATCTAGTGATATGCATGGTGAATGCATCATTCACCCTCCTATAGCTCAAGCTTCCTAGGTGAAATTGAGGGTAAACCTCATAGATGACATCCTATCCAAAGATTCCCCTTCTACTCAATCCTTTGTAGGGGTGAAATCTCACAAGTGCATAGACCAAGTATGAGGTCATTGTGAAAGTCTTAGTTTGCAATGCATTGGATAGTTGCTCATTGATCACTCTACTAATCACACCATCCCAGTGATAGTCAATCAACTCTTGTTCCATCCTCACAATGGCATTACATATCCAATTTTCAAACATTCTTGCACTCTTTAATCTAACCACCCTACTGAGCAACGTGATGGCATCATAGTATTCTTTCTTGAACTTTGCTCTAAATAGTTGCTTGGGTAGTTTGGAGTAATGGGACTTGGGCTTCTCTAGCCAGGAATTGATGAGCTACTAATATTTCACAGTTTGTTCCTCATAGAATCCCTTAGCTGCTTCCATGTTAAATGCCACCACATGAGACCTATCTAGCATATCAAAAGTTTGTGCAATAGAAACCAGATTCAGGTTTTATACCACTCTCCTTTGAGGACCAATAATTCTCTGTGTACCTTGGTCATAGTGTCTTGCACACTCGAGGACAAGCTCATAGCACTAGACTGTGGAAGGAAAACTTGCTACATGTGATAAACCTGATTCCTTCATTCTTCTAGCCACCAGAGGAAGATTATATGCTGTCATTCTTCCTTTAAACTCTTCGTAATCCCATAGTCTGACATTTGTATCAGTCACCTCGAACCAGATTGATGTAATTTTTCTTTTAGGGATCTTACTCTTGATGTCCATTTTAATCTTTTCTCCCTCAGATATTGAAGAGCCAACCACCGTCTTGCTAGATTGAACCTGCACTCAACAAGGAAAGCATAGTAAAAACCATAGGAAAATAATGTTAATCCATCAAAACACCATTAGAATGAACCTCATACAATCAAGGTGTTATTAAATCTCATATAAAATGATCATAACAAATTTTGGGTTTTAGGACCATCCACGAAATCTGATCTAGGAAGGAATTTCGGGAAATTCCAGACCAGACGGATTCCAACAGAATAATCATGAAACACCTACTAATAATCAAATCTGGTCATTATTAATCACTAAATCACATAGGAGATCATCAGATGGCATGAATTAATCATAAAATGCATCATAAGTCACTAACAAAATTTCATATTTCCTTACATTCCATCAAATTTTGGGAAAATCTGCCAGAGACGGATTTCCGCAAGGGAGAAGACATCTTGCAAACTTCAGAAAATCTAAGGGACACCAAATTTTGGGAAAATCCAGATCAAACGAAAATCCACGGATAAGGAAAAACTCTGATAGCATGCAGATTCTAGAAACACAAAAGGGATCAGGAAAATTTGTCATAGCTAGAAAATCTCGAGATGACTGCGAAACCTAAAAAATTGGCATTAAAGCATGATTTCACCTAGACCATTAGATCGATCATGAATTTCAAGGACTTAGGCTTGATAAAATTTTGATACAGGCCTTCAATGGATCTTCTTAGCATTCTAGGCCAGTTCTAAGGTGAAACGATGTGCAATGGTGTTTCCCTAGGTTTCAAACCCCACAAATTCGCCATTAACATACAAACTAGCTTAAAAATTGATCATTCCAACTAATGAATATCTACTAGAGGCACTCACGGCCCCTAAGCAAGCTACTTCATGATGCAAGTGGCATAATGAATTCAAACTTACTTAGGAAGCCAAGAATCAAACCACATCATGAAACCCTAACCACGAAAAGACTTCAAACAATGTGGAAATTTAAACCCTAGGCAAACCAAAACACCAAACAATGTCGACATTCAACAATCAAAGATAGGGCAATCAGAAACATACCATTTGACACAACATAAATTGAATGAGGCAGTAGATACCAGCTTAATAGCGCCCAACAAAGACAATAGTGGAAACGCCTGAGAAATCACCAGCAAAATCAAAGAATTCACAAAATGAAAGCTCCCAATCAAGTTCAATACTTCCAAGAATGCAATCGTCAACTCAATCTATGACAAACAATAAAGCATAATGGCATAAAAGTCATCAAAGATCGATTAAATACATAGTTTCAAGCTTGTACGAAGGGCATTAATATTGGTGACAAGACAGACTGGTGAATTCGAAAACCCAACAACATGACAAATTTTGGGAAAATCTAGCCCACGCAAAATTCCGCAATGAAAGGAAATCCCCGGACTATAGCATTCAGTCGGAACTTGAGCAGGATCCGAGATAATCCAGCTAGGGAGGAAAATCCCAGATCAGGGTAAAAAACCGAAATTCATCCAAAACTTAATATTTTCAATGAATAACCTGAGGGAATCCCCTAAGCTAGTAAGATAAACATTTAAGCACATGCCAAAGAAAAATAAATCCTCAAAATCGAAGGGCCAAGGCACCAAAAAAATGAAACCAAAGAGGGTCCCTGCTTTTAGTGGGGTGTGTGTGCAAAAACTGCACAACACAACCAAATCCAAATAATTCCTCATCCCAAACTTTCAAAGAAGACCCCTCTAGATTCAAGTGTTGGGGGGGACCTAAGTCAAGAAGTAGTAGATGAATATGATCCATCAAGTCTACTATACCAAGATAACAGGCCTGCACCTAAGATTCCCATGGACGATGACAACAAAGGATTATAGATAATGCTTGCCATGGGCTACAATAGGAACAAGAAAATAAGACAAAATGATAATAGCTTTCTAGAACCCATCGTTGTTGAGAAGCATCTAATAAATCTTGGCCTTGGATGTACCACTCCAAAAGTGACCATACTTGGAAGAGCTGCCCCAAGTAAAAAAGTCAAAGCTCCCCTTCAGTTACCAGTATCCACAGGGTTACCTTTAGACAACTATACTTTTGATATAGCTGATGTCTATAGTGAGGACCCTATCACTGACCTACCCCTATTATTCAAAGATTCCTCCCTATGCATGGTTAGTACCTTGTATTTTGAGTCAAACAACCAAACCAATGAGCTGAAATTAGTCTATCCCCAACTCATCGACTATGACCAATGAGGACCACCAATTTTGGACATGTTAGAAAATGATGAGGTGCTCTCAAAATTCATGGTATTGTAGGATACTATACCATATGGGGATCACAAAGCAGGGTTTAACATTGAGTTGGATACACATACCTACTATGGGGAAATGATTGAATCTCTCAGTCACAAAAGTGAATATTTGAGAATAATCTCTAGGTCTCTAAGTGAAAACCACATTGTGGTGCTTTCCGACTTGAAAAAAGTAAAAAAAAAGGATACATATAATAGAGAAAACCTCTCCAAGGCACCGAAGGATGAGGGATTCAATCTTCCTCTTAGATCCATACATCAAGAAAAGTTAGCAATCCTAGCTAAGAAGTGCAATCCAATCAACTTGGGAATAGATGAAACTCCACATGTAACATTCTATGCAAAATCATTGTTGATAGAGGAACAAGAACTCTTGGTTGCATTTCTAAGGGAAAGAAAGGTCAACTTTACATGGATATATGCTACCATGCCTATTCTTGATCCAAAAATTGTTGTACATCATCTAGCTATATATCTAGAGGCAAAGCTAGTAAGACAAAAGTTGAGGAAGATGCACTCCCAAATAACATTATTGGTCAAGTTAGAATTAGAAAATCTCCTTTATGCGGGGTTCATATGGTCGATTGATTATCGAGAATGGGTATCAAATCTTGTACCTATTTCAAAGCCCATTGGTGGAATCTGTATCTGCACAGACTTCAAAGATCTGAATAAGGCATGTCCCAAGAAAGAATTCCTGATTCTAAACATTGATATGATTGTAGATATGATAGTGGGATATGAAATTCTATCATTGGTGGATGGATTCTCAAGGTACAATAAGATCATGATAGCTAAAGAAGACCAACATAAAACAAATTTCACTTGTCCATGGGGGACCTTTTGCTAGAACATGATTTTGTTTGGCTTCAAGAACACTGGAGCAACCTATCAGAGAGCCATGATGTTGATCTTCAATGACATGAATCACAAGACTATGGAAGATTATGTAGATAACATATTGGCCAATCCATAAAGCGTAAGGATCACATAGCAACATTAAGTTCCATCTTTTATAAGCTAGAGGAGTATAAAGTCAAACTTAATCCAAAGAAGTGTCTTTGATGTACAATCAGGGAAGTTGCTAGGGTACATTGTGTCTATGAGAAGAATTGAGATGGATCCCTCCAAGGTCAAGGTAATTCTTGAAATGGAGGCACGCAAGACATTGAAATAGTTAAGAGGCTTACAAGGAAGACTCTAATCTATCCACTCATTTATAGCACAATTAGTAGACAAGGCAATCTAATATTCTCATCTACTCCACAAGGGGGTAGCATACACTTGGGATGAGAAATGTGACCAGGAATTCAACAATATTAAGGAGTACTTGCTCACACCACTAGTCCTTATGCCACTAATTCCAAACAAGACATCAATCCTATACATATCAACAACAACAATAGCCCTTGGCACTCTCTTAGCTCAACATGATGAAAATGAGATAGAGAGAGCTATTTACTATATCAGTCAAACCATGGTAGGGCTTGAGTTGAACTATACATTCATCAAAAAGGCTTGCCTAGCAATAGTGTTTTCCTCACAGAAACTCAAGCACTACATGTTAGCCCATAAAATAAAACTCATTGCCAAGATTGGCCCACTCAAATACTTACTTTCTAAAGAAATGCTCACATGACAGATGGCTAAGTGGGTTATGATCCTATCAGAGTATAATATCGAGTATGTGGAACGGAAGGCTATTAAGGGACAATTAATTGTAGATCAACTAGCAGAGGTGCCAATATATTGGGAAAACCCACTAATATCAAAGTTCCCTAATGAATCAATCTTTAACCTAAGCATAGAAGATCATTGGAAGGTGTATTTTGATGGATCCTACACACAACATGGGTCGGGAGCTAGAGTCCTTTTTATCATGCCACAAGGAGACTACATACCAAGATCGTACAAGTTGACATTTCCTTGTACAAACAACATTGCAAAATATGAGGCTCTCATCATACGACTTAGAATAGCAGTGCAATGGTAGATCATGGCACTTAAGGTCTATGGAGATTCACAACTAATCATCAATCAAGTAAATGATGAATACCAAACAAAAGATGAAAAGTTGACTCCATACAAGAAAATGGTGGAAAGACTCAAAAATTTCTTCATTGACATCACGTTTGAGTAGATACAAAGGGAAAACAACAGAGCAACGGATGCCATGGTGACAATTGGATCACTTCTAGATATCCCACACGACGTCTCTAAGCATGAATTCCTCATAGAGTAGCTTCTCATACCAGCATTCAAGGTACTACAGTATGAATTTGTGTGTGAAATCGTTGGTCCCGGTGATCCCTGGTACCTTGATATATACACCTACTTGAGAATAGGAGTCATCCTTGTTGATATATCCCTGAACCTTAAAAATCCCTTTGTCAAGGAATCATCTTGCTTTGTTATCCTAGGAGACACCCTATACCGTAGGAGTATTGAGGGAACCCTATTACAATGCCTAAATGCTAAGGAGGCTTTGACTTCTTTTATTGAGGTACACAATGGTATTTTTGGTTCACATTCAAGTGGTATGACCTTGGCTAAGAAATTGATGAGAAAGAGGTACTACTGGCCTATAATGGAAATAGAAGCTCATGAATATGTCAATAAATACTTATAATATCAACATGGGGACCTCATCCATGTAGTAGCTCAAGAGCTCCACCCAATCATTACACCTTGGCCCTTTTTGTAGCGGGGGCTCAATCTCATTAGACAAATCACCCCCACCTCATCTATTGGATATAAGTTTATCATCACCACCACTGAGTATTTCACGAAGTGGGTAGAGGCCACTCCCATGACCTACATCATAGGAAAGCAGATATCCAAGTTTATCCTAAACTATCTAATTTTTCACTATGGTGTCCCTCAAGCCATTATCTCAGATAACAAGACACCTTTCAAAAACCAGGATGTTCGAGACCTATGCCAAAATTTTAATATTCAACGTCACTTCTTTAATCCATATTACCCCCAAGGAAACAACCAAGCTGAGGCTACAAATAAAACCATCTTGAAAATCCTAAAGAAGATGGTCAATGAAGTTGGTCATGATTGGCAACTATAGTTGAATCCCACCCTATGAGTATCCACATGCCAACAGGCAGAACCCTATTCTCCCTAGTCTACGGATCAAAATCCATTCTCCCCATTGAGATCGAACTCCCATCCTTGAGAATATCACTACAAGATCTCATCATAGATGAAGAATATTAGGTATCATTATTGAACGAATTGGAATTACTAGATGAGCGGTTCATTGATTCCTTAAACCATTTGTAAGTCTACCAAAACCATCTCAAGTGGAGCTACAACAAGAAAATCAAGAGTCAGACCTTCTAGGTGGAGGAACTTGTACTGAAGGAAAACAAAAAAAATGTACCAAATACAAATGGCAAAGGGAAATTTGAACCCAATTAGTTGGGATCCTTCATCGTCACAACAAGCTACAAGTTAGGGGCATATTAGCTATCAACATCGAAAGGGGAACCTCTGTAGGAGCCCATGAAAAGCTCCCATCTCAAAAAAAATTATGCATAATATTTCGGGGTATGAAGCCAAAAATACAAAAAATATAAAAAATATAAAAAATCCAAAAAAATTAGAAAAATGATTGAAAACAATAAAGAAAAAAAGTCATACTCTAGTGAAAACCACTTCGGTGGCACTTTGGGCAAGTACCTTGGTGAAAACCTAGAAAACGGGCGCCATGTGTAAATAAGCACTCTCCATCCACCACAATCTCTACAGCTTGTTCTACATCATTCATCCATCACATTCTATTTCTCGTCCATCCCATCCTTCCATCCCACCCATCTGCATTCACATCAGAGCTTGATCCTATGTTCGTATCGTGATCCCTCCTAGTACTACTCAGCCCATTCCAAAGGTCAGTTTGTCCTACCTATATCAAGGTAGTCTATTACATCACACTAGGGGCATGTTCTTATACCTGAATTAGATTAGATTCGTGTATATTCTTGCAGTCTTCCCTAAAATTAGAAAATCTGAAAACATCAAAAAATCAAAAAACATTCATAACATAAAAAAATTCAAAACATCAGAAAATCCAAAAATCCAAAAAACATTCATAAAATAGAAAACCCAAAAACATTCAAAATATATCAAAATCCCAAAACAAGTCAAAAATTCAATAAAAAATTCATCTTATTGAACTATGGGTCTCTGGTCTCTAAAAATAGGAAAAGTTGATATTTGATCATCCCCCGAGACACTTAGGTCAATCCTTTAGAAGTTTGTCATAATAAATTGGCAATCCATTTGTTCATATCTCATCAATAAACAAGCATGTTTTAGTCAAACTACGTGGTCTCTGCATGTATAACATAGGCAAGGCTAATCTTTGATCAACCCCCAAGGCCCCTAGGATAGGTCTTTATGTTAGGTCTTTGGTCAATATCTCAAAAAACACCAAAAATATTAGAAATTTTGAAAATCAAAACATTCATAAAAACATCTTGAAAATACCAAAAACAACCTCAAAACATTTGAAAAGCATAAAAAACATCCAAATATTTGAAAAAATCCATCCATCCCATTTCACAATCACTCAAAATAAACCTCCACTCGCAATAAATCAATCGTCACCCTCAACCTTTGGTGAAATAGTCAGAAACAAGTCTAGTAGTTAAAAGTAAAAACTCAAAATGACAGTCTTGTTGATGGTGTTTTCTACACAACAACAACTCATCAGACACAATACAAGTACTCTATCTCTCTTGAAAGGTAAATCTCTATCAGTAAGCCTCAAAAGATAACCCCAAGGTCTCTAATGCTAGGTCTTGACAATGTAGTGAAACAACTCAAAGATAATGTGAAAATGTTGGTAATCACAAGGGGCCTTACAAATGAAAAATGTTGGAAGTATACTTTCATCAGATGTGACAATATGGTGATGCTTTCAATCCTAAAACTAACCTAGATTCAAAGAAAAATCAAAAGGATAAAGGGTTGAGAGAGAGATTTTAATACTAACACCTAAGATCAATCACAACAATGATGAATGTTGTAGATGGAAAAATCCCCAATAAAACCGATCTTTGCTTGATCAAGGACAAACCTACAACTACACATAAATGGTGCAATCTTCTAAGAAAATTTGAAGATTTTTAGACCACGAACATCCATCTACATACCCAATTACTAGCGCAATGTAAACAAGCATTCATAATTGAACTTAGTACAAAATAAGGCCTAGACTAACTTTATACAACAATCTACAATCAACAAATTGCTAAAAGTATGGACCGAAGATTAATCAACATCATTTCAATTTCAATTATTTTTCATTTTCAGGATCATTTTAAAATTTCAATTTCAAGAATTTTTCATTTTCAATTTTTTTTCCATTTCAAGAATTTTCATTTTCAGGATCATTTTAAAATTTCAATAAAAATTTCCATTTTGAAATTTTCCATTTAGGGAAAAATGCATTTCAAGAAATTTTCCATTTTGGGAAAAATCCATTTTGGAAAATTTTGGGCTTTTGAAGGGGCTCGAAATTTTCCATTTTGGAAAAAAAAATTGATTTTTTTTTTTGTTTTTGGAAAATTCTAGGATTTTGAGGGGGGCTTGGAAATTTCAGCGATTTCCATCAAGGACGAAAATACTCGAAATCCAAGAAAGGTCAAAATCCCCTAAACCTCATAACTTTTTTTCTAGAAGGAATTTTCAAAAAATTCAAAATACAACCCTACCTAATTTTTCGTCCTCTATCCATGGGTGCAAAAAAGATTTACATATAACATTGAAAATTCACTTTAAAATACCTATTTTCAAATTCCAAGGTAGATGATTAAGGGATTTCCATTAGGGATGGAAACACTTGAATTCCAAGCAAAGTCAAAATCCCTTAAACCTCATAAATTTTATTCTAGAAGGAATTTTCAAAAAATTCAAAAAGCAACCCTACCTAATTTTTCGTCCTCTATGCATGGGTGAATTTTTTTTTCATATAACTATACACACCTAAATTTGGACACTTAATTTATCAAAATTTATCCCCTTTTGTCTAAGCATCCCCTTATTTTCATTAATTAAGTAATATCGCTATTATTTAATTAATATGTTTAATTTTGCTAAATCCTTAAGGTATTTAATTAATAAATAAATACTTTATCTCTTTAATCCTCATTTTCATCAAATGAATTAAATAAATATAACATTTATTTAATTCCTCACATGTCACATCACTTTCTTAATCCTAATTATTCTCCTAATCCCATCATTAGGGATGTGCACATGCCTAATCCTTGATTAGGATGTGTCACATCCTCCAAATTTTGCAAGTTGGTCTCTAATCTCTCTTAGCCACCTAACCCTCTTCTAATCCTTCGTTAACTAGCCTAATCAATCTCCCAAAGAATTTTTAATTCCTTTTATCCTTTCAAGGAATATTAAAATCTTTTTTCTCTTCCCCATGTGATCTTTGACTTGTCACATCAAGTCACATGTGAAATCTAACCCTCTTCTAATCATAATTAATTTATGGTTAGGATGTGCACACCCCTAATCATCTTAGGGTCACATCCTCCATAATTTCCCACTTGCCTCTAATATGTTATTAATTTGTCTAATTAGGTACTTGCACAACCTTAATCACTTATTAGGTCAACCTAATCTCCATGTCATTTATGGAATGTGTCCCAAGTCAACCTTATTAAAGGCTTTCTCCTTTTGGAGAAGGCACCCCTTTCCCTATGTAAATTTTTAATTCACATTTAATCCCTCAATGCATCTCAAATAATTTTAAATTCTTTCTCTCATTCCCATGTAGATATTTAAGGAATTTTTAATTCCTCACATGTCCTCTCACCCACATGGGGACAAAGACCTCCTTTATGAGGAGATCTTGTCCAAATCCCAAGGTACTATGTAGTACCTCCATGTCATGTACTCTCCTTCCAACTCATGTACACATCATTTTTTTCAAGCCACTTCACATGCCACATGTCAAGATGTGAGGGCTTGTGAGTTCTCAACTTACCATAGCCCTACATCTTGGTCTTGTTGGTTCAATCTCAACCATCCATTTTTCTAGAGAATCCAAAATTCTCTATAAATACCCCCTCTTTTCTCTCATTTTGGGGAGAGATCATTATGCTAGTCAAACTCTTGCAAAATTTTCTCCTGAGCCATACTTAGCCAAATACTTGCATTTGCATCTATTTTCACCTATTTTCCATCCATCTTACATCCCTCATTTGCATCTTTTGTTATCAAAGGAGCATACAATATCAAATATCGAAGGGCCAACCAAAGGATCGATTCAAGACAAGGTGAATCAACTTCATTTGTTATCTTTACTTTGTTTTTGAATCCAACTAGGCCAATCTTGAGGTGTAGGGTGTTTATAGTTGTTGTTTGCACTCTTTTGTTTGTTGCTCATTTTATAACACGTATTTTCACCCATTCACATTTCTGGCACTCTCGGTGGGACACACAGACGGGTCTATATCTTTCACGTTTGCTATTTTTTCACTTTTTGTAGGTGGAAGTTGCAGAGGGGCAAACCGGACCTATCGAGGGGTAGACCTGACCTGACAAGCAGGCAGACTTGACCTCTTGGGGCAGACTCGACCTTGCCCAAGGGCAGACCTGCCCTCAACAAACTCTAGAAACTAATTTTTATATATTTTTCACAGAGGGGCGGACCTGCCCTCCAGATAGGCAGACCCACCCGCTAGACAGGCGGACCCATCATCTAGACAGGCAGACCTGACCTGGACAACTTTTTCTAGAAGGTAAAAATTGAGTTTTTAAGCATGTTTTTTGGCTGTTTTGAGTGTTTCTAACCTCCTAACATGTCTTTTTTGTGTCTATGCAAGCATCTAATCAACATTTGGCAAGCAACAAGGAGAAAAATAAATAAAAAAATTTCCTTGTAGGGTTATCTATTTATCGATTGTTGTTGGTTGTTTTGCATAACTTAAGCACATAGTTTAACTAGGGGTGTCAATTAATCTTGTGTGTCATGCTTATTGGTAAGTTATTTGATGTATCCAATCCCCTTGTGCCATTTGACAATCCTAAGTGATGAGAAATCATAACTTACCAAGTTTTTGTGTCTCCCTTTTTTTCATTTCTTAGCAGAACCTGCTTGGGGATTTCATCACTCCAAGAGACGATTCCAACCATGCGTACCAGTGGGGTATATAAAGGGGGGAGAGCGAAAGCTATACCTCAATCCAACCATGTTGTAATTGGTGAAGTGTCAGGATGATGTAAAGAGTTGGTACGAGCCTCTAGTATCTCGCTAAAGTTTTCAACTAACGCTTGTAACGGGTTGGTGTTCACAGTTTGGGTCTCACATACCAAGTGTATATCAAGGATTCCTTAGCAACCATATTCATCATAGAATAGAAGAATTTGTCAGCCATACCTCTTCTACTAGTCTTAGGATTGTATTGTCTGAATTGTATTCTTTGTGCAAAACCAGTGATTTTTTGTTCAACCTTATCCTTTTGATTGATGTTTGTTGTGTTTTGGGTCCTTTTTCTTAGTCATCTTTTCAAAAGTTAAGTTTAAACCTGTCTAGGGGTAGAACTAACCCATCCATGGGTGAACATGACCTTTGACCCAACCCTTTTAAGTTTGTTTTAACCAATTTTGACCAAATTTTTCTCTATAGGTGGACCTACCCTCCTAATAGGTGGACCTAACTTCTGGACAGGCAAACCTAACCTCCAAGGGTAGACTTGAACCATCCAAGGGCAGACTTGACCTTTGAACTAGCCTTTTTCAGCTTGTTTTAGCTAAGTTTGACCAACTTTTGTTCCACAGGTAGAACTGCCATCCTGACAGGCGGACCTGCCCTCCAAGGGCACACCTATCCCATCCACGGGCAAACCTGACATCTGAACCAACCCTTTTTAACCTATTTTGACCAAATTTTGTCCGATAGGTGGACCTGTCCTCCTGACAGGCAGACCTACCCTCCCAACAGGTGGACCTTCCCTCTACATGCAGACCTGACCTCTAGACAAGTAGACCTACCTTCTAGGGGCTAACCTGACCCCTGACCAGTCAGTTTTATTATCCATTTCATCATTCACCATCCATTTAGTCATTCTGAGCACCCATTTGCCTACCATCAACACTTTTCTGAAAGTCATCGTTTCATCACCAAAATCACATAAGTGCTACTTAGAACATCATTAGAGTTTGTATCCATCATCGGATCATCCATTCCAATTACCTAGACTTCATTTCAAGAGTTTTGATTTTTATGCTGAAACTTTTGGAGGCCATAACTTTTGACTCGAGTGTTCGTTTGAGCTAAAATTTTATGGGTGGTTGTATTATGAGGTGGCATGTGGATTCTCAACCAACATTAAGTCTGTTGGACCCCATTTTGCCACATTTTTAGGGCCTTAAACTTTCATCTTGATCCTCAAAATTGCAATTTAGTGTTTTTTTCAATTTTTGAAAAATTGCTTTCATTAATAACTCGGAATGTATGTCTCAAATTTGGGATGTTAGTTGGAAATTCATGCTATCTTAATTTTGGGTATTTCTTGGGAAAAAACTGGACTCTCAAAAGTATGTCTGTGAAGTTTCCTAAAATGGAAAAATTTGATAATTTTTGAAAATTGCCAAATCTGGAAAAATCTGATTGTCAACACCTTATGTCCCTTAAACTCCGAAACTTGGTGAATCAATCTCATCACATCCTCCAATCATTCTAATCTAGGCTTCAATCCAATCCTAATCTGAGCTTCAATCCAATCATAATCTAAGCTTTAATCTAATCCCAATCTGAGCTTAACCAAAATCCTAATTTGAGCTTTAATCCATCTGCAGTCAAGATCTTTGGATATCGAAACAAATATTAAGATCCCTCCTTCCATCTTCTTCAATTTTTCCCTATTCATCCTTTCATCCATTCCAAGAGTCATTCTCCCAATCTGAGCATTCGTTCCTTCATTCTGATCAATCATTTACTCATTTCAATATTTCATCCATCCATTCTGAATATTCATTCCCTCTTTTTTGATCATCTATTTACTCATTTTTTGCAAAAAATCATCTATTTTGAACCTTCATCTATCATCTCAAACTCTCATTTAGCCATTCTGATCATTCATTTACTCATTCTGAGTAAGCATTCATCCATTTGAAACCCCCTTCAATCATTTCAAACTTTCGTTCAATCATTCCAATCATCCATTTACTCATTCTGAGTAAACATTCAATCATTTCAAACTCTCGTTCAACAATCCTCATCAATCATTTACTCGTTTTGAGTAATCTTTCATCTATTCCAAACCTTCATTTTCTTGTTCCAAGAATCATTCATCCATTATGAGCGGTCGTTTACTTGTTTTGAGTAGTCATTCATCCCTCTCGATCATCTATTTACTCATTCTAAGTAATATTTCATCTATTTACGAACCTCCTTCTCTCATTCTGAGTAGTCGTTTGTCCATTTCTATCATCCATTTCTCCAATCAAATCATCATTTTCCCTATCCAAAATCCTCTAAACCTTTTTTCAGGTTATTATCCAAATTGACCTAAGTGTCTGATCTGATCGTCATCATAAACATCCACTTAGGATTTTCATCCTCCAAAGTTAATCATTATCATCAGCCCAATCAATCCATTTTCAATATCAAAGTGGATTCAGTGCCATAATCATCCATTTATCCTTTAATTTGATCAATCAGTATCCTACGCCACCTAGGGTAATCTTTGAATGGGGTTTACAATCCCTTTCATCATCCTATATGATCCATCAGTTGATCTTATCAATCATCAATCGATCTCATCCAATCCAATCCAATCACATCCGTATCCAATCACCTTTGACCCAATCAATCTACTTCTATCTCAAAGTAGATTCAGTGTCGTAATCATCCTTTGATAATCAAATCCGATCATCCTAATCTAAGCTTTAATCCAATCCCGATCTAAGCTTAACCTAAATCCCAACTTGAGCTTTAGTCCGTTCCTATCCAAAATATTTGATCCATCCTCTTTATCTTTTCATCATCATGAATCCTTATCCTCCATCAATGGTGGTCAAGGGAAACCCTAATTACATTGACAATGATAATGAAAGTCTTGTCGATCAAGAAGAATATGACATAGATCCCCTTGACACTATCATTGCTAGTAAGTTTTCTCTACCCACTTTCCAAAATCCAATCACCCCTTCGAGTTATCCTATTATGTCTTCATCCATGCCTAGTCATACTCCTTATGCTACCTTTGACAAGGGATACCCATCATATCCTTCATCTACATCATCCTCTTATCCAATACCTACATCCTCTTATCCTAGTCTACCATCACAATACCCCTATCCTAATCACCCATCCACATCCTCCTATCTCAATCCTTCATCTGCATATACCCACTACCCTAATCTTCTATACCAATCTTCTCACCCTAATCCTACATTCACACCTTTCTATCCTAATCCAACATCCACATCAACTTATCCTAATCTGACATCTGGATTTCCCCATCTCAATCCCCCATCCCAATCTTCCCATCCTAATCTACCATCCCAGTACCCTTACTACAATCCATCTTCCCATCCTAATTAACCATTCCAATATCCTTACCTTAACCCTCCCTCCAATCCTAAACCCCCATCTACTCCTAGTCTTCCATCTAATCCCATTCCTCAATCTAATCCTAATCCACCAGTCCACATCCCTAATCCCCTACCAATCCCTAATCCTTCATCCACTCCTACCTCGCCATCCAAACCTAGAGTATGCAAGTTCCTCACTCTAGAAATTCTCCAAGGACTTATAACAAAGAAGAAATTCCCAACCCCACACATTGAAGTAGTGGACTCATGCAGTCCCAATCCATCATCCACGATTATTAGTGATGAGACTCTTCTCCACCCAACACCTATCATTGATGATACCACCCCTAGCACCACTCAAACCATCAAAACCATCACATCCTCTTAATCCACTAAGCCCCCATCTCCTACCATCACATCTACCGAATCCATTGAACACCCACCTCCTACTCCGAGAGTCATCGAACCCATCGACGACACCCAAGTCCAATCCACTTCTTCCACTCCTAGTGTCATTAAAATCCATTCCCGTGAATGCTTTGAATCTCCCATCCCTCCATCTTCCCCACTTGGAGAGTCCCATCAAGACTCCATTATCATGCCTCCAATACACGATGAGTCATACCAAGAGCCTGATCCAAAGCATGCCAACATATCCCCTTCTCTAGATCAAGATCCTACCATCCCATCTAGTCCCCCATCCATTCCATCCCATGATCTCCTTATCATTCAAGCTTCCATCGCTCCATCTCCATCTCCATCGCGTGATCCAACTACCACAAATCTAGATCCTATCATATCACCTGATCCCTCTCATGATATCACCCATCATCTCCCTCTCATGATTCCCCATCATCGCCTAAAATTGCTATCCCCACACTACTTGCATATCCCTTTGGTAGTCTCACATTCTTCCATGGTGGTCTCCTCGCATAAGAAAAACACAACGTATATACCACCCACCATCCTCCACCTAATAATGAACTCGCATCATGTTTTCAAAATAACACAAATCCTATCATGGATCACATGCTCAAGAAAATGAGCTATCAAGGAAAAGGTCTAGGCCTTCATGAGCAAGGTATTTTAGATCCCATCCAAGTCAAAGAACAAATATGCATGCAAGGTCTTGGAACTATTTCCCAAGACTCACAATCTAAATATGTTGGTACAACCTCTAGATGTCCACAACGAGCATCTTTTCACATCCACCACCACATGTGCCAATGTTGTTCATGAACACATCTCCCCATCACATATCCACCCCATCATTCCATCCATATGCTTTCCAACATCCCACCCATTATCCCACATATCTCCCCCATCAAATCCCTCTAATTCATCCTCTTGCATAATACATTTATCCTTAGAAGATTGTACCAATGTCCAACGGTCACTTTGAATATGGGCTCTTAACACCTTGTATGGAAATTGGTGCTTGACTCCTCCATCCATATCCTTATTGCATGTCTTCTAAATCCACTTATTCGCCCCCCTATCCTTATCCATCTCTATAAGCATTTTTTCCAAAAAGTAAAAAAAAAAATAGTAAAGAGAAATAATTTGTCCAATGGTAAAAACTTGGCAAACAAGCACCTTGGATAAGTACCATGAGGAAAAGCTGGCATCGTGAGTAGATCCCCATTTGCACTTGGGGGCAGCTTCCTGATATGCATTTCCCTCCATCTGCTATGCTTCCTGCTATGCTTCTAGCTATACACCCATCTTCCTCCTATAGGTTCTTTTCATTCATCCCCTCCATCCTACCTATCTTACATATCTTTCTTGGAACATCTCATTTATCCAAATCCTTCCATCCTCCTTGTGATCTTGATAACGATAGGGGAAAACATATAAACATGCTTTGGACACCTCTTAGCATACATTCCCCTCATCCACACACTATCCTACTCCTCATTTGCACTCGTCTACCTTCCTTATCCACCTGTCATGCTACACTCAATCTCCCTTCCTTATCCATGCATCCTATCTTCATCCATATCACTCCTTTATTTGCCTATCCTTCTCTATTTGCATCCTTCATGCCTCCTTGCACATGACATATCTAGAGTGGGGGCATCTATCTTCCTTGGTGATATAGTCCTTGGAGACATCATTCATTACATCAGATATCATTCATCCCTTCCATTTCCCTATCCTCATCTCCTTATCATTATATCCATCTCTTCATCCTTATCTTTTATCCCTCCAAAAAAATCCTATCCTTCCATCATAGCATCTCTTTTCATCTATCCATCTGGCCACCTTTTCCTCATCATCAATCCAACCAATCCTTTTCATCTCCCAAACCTCCTCTCCTTCTACTCATCCCATCTTATAATCCCTTATCATTGGTCTCTAGCTATAGGCTACTCCCCACATGATCCAATGCCATCTATCTTGTTGTCATCACTTCCACTTATTTTACACATCTTTTCAATCTCCTATCCTTTCTCATCATTCATCTTTCCCCTTTTTGTTGGTCCTCCTAAATCCCTGACCAAGCCCCTAGCTTCGCTTGAGACCTCGAACAACCCCGCCCTAGTCCATGGGCGGACCCGCCCCAACTTAGGCAAACCATTCTGGACCATAGGAAGACTTTCCCCAGCTTGGGCGAACCCACTTTGGACCATGGGCGGACCCGCCCGAGTCCCTGGGTGGACCTACCCAAATTCCCGAGCGGGTGGGTGTATCCGCCTAAGCTCCCGGGTGAACTTGCTTGGCCGCGAGTGGACCTACCTAGACATGGGTGGACCCACCCCAGTCCATGGGTGGACCCTCTCGGGCCTAGGAGAACCCACCCCTATCCATGGGCAAACCCACCTAGGCACGGATGGTTCCGCTCTTCCATAGGACTCGAGCAAAGTCCCCCGCTCCTCTAGTTTTTCTTTTCCCACCCACTTTTTAGCCCTCTTTTGGGTGTGTACCCAACTAATTTATCCATCTTGTCATCCTCCCACTTCATCTTTGTTGATTTAGATAGCTATCCCATCCCTAAGCTTTGTGTAGTCACCATCCTCTAATCCAATATAAAAGGTCTATCATGTCCCATTGTGTTAGTCCAATCATCTTATCCCCTTGTCTAGGGTTATCTCATCATCCCTCATCCATCGTTATTCTTTGGCCTTTTGTCAAACTATGTTGCCTCTGCACTTTCACGTAGGAAAGGTCGATCATTTGATCCACCCCTAGGGCTTTGTCCATCTACTCCTTTATCATCGATTGTTGGTATTTCTTCTTTGTCCATCCTGTCATCCATTGAGGTCTCCATCATCCTCTTTCTAGTTCTACCCATGGTTCGTCATCAGCCTTTTATTGAACTACGAGGGCTCTACACTTTCATGTAGGCAAGGCTAATCTTTGATCAACCCCCGAGCCCCTAGGTCACTAGGTTGTGTCAGTCTCCTATCTTGTGTCATGTCTCTTGTCTCGTGTCATTGAGCTATGCCCTTATCTAGCTAGTTTTTAACAAACAAGATCCACTTGTATCATTAGATCCAATTATTTTTGAATATCCTACATCATATCAATCTTTCAGTTTAATATCCATCATCGGTATCAATAAGATGCATCCTTCCTAATAGACCTCATCAATCCCATCCATCCCCTTGATCCTCTAGCAAAGGACATTTTAAATTGATTGTGATCTTTTGATGCTTTTGGATTTTGTTTATCACTTGAGCTCCCTATCATCACTTGTCATGGTTTCCTTGATCCATCATATCATCATGTGCTTTGACTAGTCAACATAGGGGTGTATCTTGGTCTTTTCTTTGTTGTTATCTTCTCAGTTGTCCCATGTAGTACCCACCAAGATCTCTGAGGTCTTGTGTTACGTTGGGGCATCCTTGTGTGCTTGTGGTTATCCCAATACCTAGCCTGACCAAGTTCATCATGACTTTGTGGTGTTGGGATAGCCTTCTTGTTTGATGTGTTTGTTTCATGCACTAGACACTAATCTTCCTTGGTCCTTTATACCTTGGTGTATCGTGTTTTCTGCTATAGCAAAACTCAGTGCTCCTAAAGATGGAAAATTTTATTTGGATTGCATTTCATTTCCATCCTCTCATCTATATAAATCCTCCCATCCATTCATCCTTCATCACTTTCCCCTCCCAATCTCTTGCCACCTTTTTGCCCTCTCTTATCCATCACTGTACATCCACTTCCTCATCTCCCCTTTCATTGTTTCATCCATTTCGAGAGAACACCCCTATTCTCTTGAACTCGCATGTCCTCTTGAGGGGGCATCCTCAATCCCTAACTTTCATCTTCACCCCCATCATCTTCCTTCCTAGTCAATCCTTTGATGACTAGGGCATTTTTCCCAATCTAACCATCTTCTTCCGAGTTCTATGTTTTAATATTCCTTGAAACGATGCTACTTCATAACACCATCTCAAAGAGGGGAAAAATGTAGACACCTAAATTTGGATACTTAATTTATCCAAATTTATCCCCTTTCGTCTAAGCATCCCCTTATTTACATTAATTAATATCACTATTATTTAATTAATACCCTTAATTCTGCCAAATCTCTAAGGTATTTAATTAATAAATAAATACCTTATCTCTTTAATCCTCTTTTTCATCAAATGAATTAAATAAATATGACATTTATTTAATTCCTCACATGTCACATCCCTTTCTTAATCCTAATTATTCTCCTAAACTCATCATTAGGGATATGCACATGCCTAATCCTTGATTAGGATGTGTCACATCCTCCAACTTTTTCAATTTGGTCTCTAATCTCTCTTAGCCACCTAACCCTCCTCTAATCCTTCATTAACTAGTCTAATCAATCTCCCAAGGAATTTTTAATTCCTTTTATCCTTTCAAGGAATATTAAAATCTTTTTTCTCTTCCCCATGTGATCTTTGACTTGTCACATCAAGTCACATGTGAAATATAACCCTCTTCTAATCATATTTAATTTATGGTTAGGATGTGCACACCCCTAATCATCATTAGGGTCACATCCTCCTTAATTCTCACTTGCCTCTAATATGTCATTAATTTTTTTAATCAAATACTTGCACAACCTTAATCACTTAATTAGGTCAACCTAATCTCCATGTCATTTATGGAGTGTGTCCTAAGTCAAATTATTAAATACTTTCTCCTTTTGGAGAAGGCACCCCTTTCCCTATGTGAATTTTTAATTCACATTTAATCCCCCAATTCATCTCAAAGAATTTTAAATTCTTTCTCTCATTCCCATGTGGATATTTGAGGAATTTTTAATTCCTCACATGTCCTCTCACCCACATGGGGACAAGGACCTCCTTTATGAGGAGATCTTGTCCAAATCCCAAGGTACTATGTAGTACCTCCATGTCATGTACTCTCCTTCCAACTCATGTACACATCATTTTTTTCAAGCCACTTCACATGCCACATGTCAAGATGTGAGGGCTTGTGAGTTCTCAACTTACCATAGCCCTACATCTTGGTCTTGTTGGTTCAATCTCAACCATCCATTTCTCTAGAGAATCCAAAATTCTCTATAAATACCCCCTCTTTTCTCTCATTTTGGGGAGAGATCATTATGCTAGACAAACTCTTGCAAAATTTTCTCCTGAGCCATACTTAGCCAAATACTTGCATTTGCATCCATCTTGCATCCCTCATTTGCATCTTTTTCTATCAATGGAGCATACAATATCAAAGATCGAAGGGCCAACCAAAGGATCGATTCAAAACAAGGTGAATCAACTTCATTTGTTATCTTTACTTTGTTTTTGAATCCAACTAGGCAATCTTGAGGTGTAGGGTGTTTACAGTTGTTGTTTGCACTCTTTTGTTTGCTGCTCATTTTCTAACACATATTTTCACCTGTTCACAATAACATTGAAAATTTACTTCAAAATTCCCATTTTTAATTTCCAAGCTAGGTGAATTTTCCCCAGAGCCTCAAAATATTGTCTTCATTAAACCCAATCATGAATTAATCCCAAAATAACCCCCAAGAAGAGAAAAATTGAAAATTTGACCAAGCCAAGATGGAGAGATGTAAATGAAAGAAGAGGGTCTTTGCCTTCGGTGGGGTGTGTGTGAGAAAAGTGCACAATAGGTCTTAAGTCTAAGTTAGTAAGTAAACAAGTTGGTTAAATTTTCGTATCAATAGCCCATCATCCAATTCATCCTAAATCATTTGATAACATCATGTCTTAGGATGCATCCTTCCTACAATGGACATCAATATCAGGCATCACCGTAGTTTAGTCTTGGCTAGCAGTATGAAGAACATTAGCTTGTTTGTTTACTTGATTTTGTCTTGTTTGATTTATCTTATTATGCTCATTCCAATGACCTCTCAATGATGTCTAAACAAAAATATGATTTAGAGAGAAAAGGAATGGGGAAATGATCGTTATCTCTTGATTGTTATTCTTGTTGGATATTCTTGTAATATAACTTTGCTCATGCATGCTTTGTTTGATTTGTAGGGAGGGTATTTTAAGTGTCTTGTTGACCACATAGAAAGGCTTGTCTTTATATGTTTTGGTCTGAGATGTTTGAAGTATTTGAACTGCATTTTAAATAAGGTTATGCATGATAGGTGTGAACACGAGTACTCCTATTTGATTGTCAAGTCAAATTCCATCACACTAGGTGCAACTCCATCCTGGTTCTTTCTACCTTGATGCATCGTACCTACGTGTGTTATCAAACATAAGGTAAGTAAGCTCTTTTAAAATCCCAATTCCTAACAAGTGAAACATCATCATATCTCATCATCATCTCTAATAAAGTCTTCTCAGATCATTGACTTGTTGAATCCTCTTGTCATCATCTTATTTCTTCTTTCTCCTCTCCATGCTAACATGGTACCATGACAGTTGATCGAACACCACCAATGCATCCATCCTACATCCACAAAACCATCAACATACTGCATAGCATTCATATCATACATTATAAGAAAAAATGATCATCTCACATGCATTACATATCATCCATCACATAATATAGATTGGTTATTCTAAGTATCTCGTAAGCCATACATTTGCATCCATTGCATAATCATGTAGGTATCATCATATCATCCATATATGCATCATCAATATTATACATGAAAAAGGTACTAAAAAAGAAAAAGAGCATATCATAACATCTCATAGCATCATCCATTTTTTCATAATATAGATCCGTTAGTCGAAGCATATTCAAATAATTTGCATATCATAAACATTTGCATCCATATTTCATACATACATGATCATCATAAAAAATTCATAGAAATAATACAAAAATAAATGCATCCATAACATAAAGTAAATGCCATCATATAGAATCATATTGCATACATAAATCATAAATAAAGTACACATTGCATCATAAATAAATCGATTATATATAAAAATCATCACTGTCATGGTATAAAATTAGAGTCAAGTATGTATATCAAACAGTGTACAAATTCCCACAAGGCTATAAAACAAAATGGAGCTTGTGAGTCTCAAAAATGAATCAAATATTGTGATAAAAAAAGCTATATGTGGTAGCTAGCCCTGCTAACTACTCCCCTCTCCTAGAAGTCTCTCTCCATGGCCCTCTAGTGGCCTATAATCTTTCTGTTGAGATTACTTTGGCACCCAAGCTGCTAGAGGCATTGCTTGTCAATAATGAAGCCTATAGTACTTGGCCTCTCACATGGCCTCGCGATACGCACACATAGATACTGTGCTCCTTGAAAAAGAGGCATCCATGGACTCTAGGTGTTGTCTCCTACCCAACTCCTATGCCAGCTACAAATCTATCACCTGCTGCCGTTGTACAACCTGATCTTGCTCTATAGTGAGGGCCTAGACCTACTATCTCTTCTAGTCCCTCTCTACTATAATAACTTGTACCTGAGCCTATAGTCCTTGAACTTTACCCTGTAACTACTGAATTTGGGCATCTCTTGGGTCTGGATGTGGTGGCTAATGTGGTGGTTGGTCTTGATGACCATCTCTCTACTTGTTGTGGTGGCCATCTCTTGAGGCATCTCTCTGTTGATATGGATGTGGCCCACCTCCCCGATCTTCCACTGGAACCTGTCCAACCTGTGCTTGTCTCATTGTCCTACCTTGGGTCCTCCATCATGGTAGTGTTGCTCCTAGAACTGTCAATCTAGTGGAAGGCCTGAACCAATCATCATAGGTATGTGTGGTGCTTGGATCTAACTATCCTCGGTCATAGGCCCATGGCCTAGCCAACATTTGCTTGAAGCTATCAACTCCATCGAACATCTTGATCATCTGACCTAATGTAGTCTCTCTGGTAGACCAATAAAAGATGGCCATGTACAAATCATCAGGCTTGTTCTGGGTGTCACCAAACTATCGAGCTACCCTATTTGGTAGGTAATGCTCAATCATCATGTGCTTTCTACCCCACATCAATCTTTCTTTCCTAGTGTCGAATAACTGTTGAACATAATCATACTAGCCTAACATCTGCAACCAAGGTCTCCATGTAAAAAATGTCATCTCATCTAGGGCCCTCCACCACCAATGTGGAAGACCCACCTACCCTGTATGTCTGAAAGTGATGCCACCCTTGTACCTCCAAATAGTTGGATCGCCAAGCTCAACATCGACCACTGTAACCCTCAGATGAAGCACAAAAATGTGCTCCCAGGCCTAGATATGAAAAATCATGATGCTAGCACCAATCACTCAGTTGTCACAGTAGGAAAACTCATGCAAATCATGATAGAGCAAGGCTAACATCACTGGTCCCCAAGAAAAACAAGTCCCATATAACATTTACTTCTAGGCCAAACCCCATCTTAGACATAAATATTTGCCCCACCGATCTGGAGCTACAAGTCTGCTGATGATCGCTACCACAATCAATTGAAAAGTCAAAGCTCGACCTTGTAATACTTAAGGTCAATTTGACCCTTGATGAACACAATCCCATCTATTTGCATAATCTCATAGCACACATTAGTGTCAGTGTCCATGTCATAAATAACTCAATCACCATGTATTGGCAATCAGAGGATCCACTATACATTCTCTAAGGTGATAGTCACCTCACCGATAGGAAGATGAAATGATGAAGTCTTGTTGTGCCACCTTTCTACCAGCGTTGTCATTATGGCTAGGTGTGTCCAGACAGTGGGCGCATAAGCAACATACCATAGGTTTATTGCACCAAGGTGCTCCTACAACAACTCGTGCAAATTCGTCAATTTTCTCAGCACTGACAGTCGATGCTTCTGTGAATGCACATGCTCTATATCCTCCTGCAACCATGAACTGACAATATCAAGTTTCATAAAAAGACTAGACTCCATTTGAAGTTTTTGACATTGAAACAACAAATGCATTGCTATTTGCAAAGGCATCACCCTTTGGAAACTCCAAACAATGATGTTGGATCCTCAAAGTGCAAATCAAGCTACGACATCGCTCTTTGCATTTGCAGTCCTGTTTAGCTTCCAACCCTAAAAACTTAACACACTTGTGGCATCGCCATTTGCAATGGCATCACCTTTTGGCTTTTGCAGCCCTAACACCAAATTGCAATGCGACGTCGCTATAAGCAATAGTGGTGCTATTTGACCTTGAGCATCACTGATTTATCACCCCTAGAATTTCCATATAGTGACATTAAGGGTTTTAACCTTTTAAAGTGTAATAAATGTGATAAAAAAATACAAAGCAAAGGTCGAGTTAATGTCACATATCGGTCTTTGGAACACTTGGACTCACTCAGAAATGTGTCATGGAAGTAATCTTTGTGCCATTTTGCAAAGGTGTTAGAGCTCAAAATGCTAAAAATCTCAAAGGTGTGAATGTAAAATGAATTGAAAATGACCCCTCAAGGGCTATTTAAAGCATGAAAATTAGGAGTTTTTGCCCCTAGTTAGCTGTCCAGCTACGATTTTGCACCCCGGCACTGTTTTTTCCCAATCGAAGCTTGTTTTGCATCCTTTTTTCATGTTTTGGCACATTTTCATCATCTTGGAGCCTTTCTAGACCATTCGGGAAACTTATCCTCTTTTTTCACGAGATCACCCAAAAATCCAAAAAAATTGTCCGATCTCTCGAGGGGGCAGTATGCCAGCATAATTCTTCTCACTAGGGTAGCAATGGGACATTCGAAAAAATTAGAAATTTTTTGAATTTTGATCACAACACTTTGTTATTCTTTGAAACAATGCAACAGGTACATTGCTTCAAAGAGGGACAAAATGCAGACATTCAAATTATCTTGATTGATATTGCACTTGATTCTAGTTCACTAACACCAATTCTACCTTAATTACTTTCCTACTAAACATTTTAATCAAATAATATTTATTTGATTAAAATTCATCATATTTCGAAGCAACATAGTCTAGAATATGTGATGGAT
The DNA here is from genome assembly GCA_007258455.2 of Sequoia sempervirens. Classification (NCBI taxonomy): domain Eukaryota; kingdom Viridiplantae; phylum Streptophyta; class Pinopsida; order Cupressales; family Cupressaceae; genus Sequoia; species Sequoia sempervirens. The sequence continues at coordinate 17,358 of VDFB02271574.1, read as the reverse complement.
GGCATTTTGGTCTACAACTGCAAGGCACCAAGCTAGGGAATCTAAGCCCTAGCTTGTGTTTTCTTTTTGTATCTGTGTGAAGGTTGGGGTGGTTGTCTGCTTAGTTCTATGGGGGGGTAAATATTTTTGTTGAGTATGTTCTTGGTGCTCTGGCCTGGTTGTGATTGGCCATTTTTTCTGTGCGTAGGGCTCTATCTGGCCCTCTTTTTTCCTCCATGGTTGGGTGCTTGTGCTGGCATGGGGATCTGTTGTTGTGGGTTGTGTGTGGTGTTGGGTTGACTATGGATTTGGTGGTGGTTGTCACAGGTGAGGTTCTCCTTTGATTTGTTGTGTCTGGGGCTGGCTCTTTCCTGTGCATGTCTATCCCAGGCCTTTTGGCGGCTATGTCTCAGGGTGAGCCATCTCAAACTTCACTCGACATGGATTTTCGTGTTGCGGTGGGCTTGAAATTGACAAGCCAAGGAGTGGGGGTTTTTGGAAACACCCTCTTCTCTCTGAATATAGGTTCTATGGAATCGAATTTGTCTGGTGGATCTCAGATCTTGAAGATTAATGACTACCTTGAGCGCTGCAAAGAGAGACGTAAATTGGTGATTCCGATTGAGATGATTGTTGAGGATATTGAATATTATTCAAAGCATTCTTTGTACTACAATTTTTTGGGAATGAGAGTGTCTCTACAATTTTTGGAAACTTTGGCTCAGAGGACTTGGGAGCCAGAGGGTGAAATGGAGGTCACACTGCTTGCAAATAATTTTTTCATGGTCACATTTATCTACTTGGCTAATCACAATAGGGATTTTGAGGGGGGGGCTATTTTCACAACCAGGTTGGGTTGTTCATCAAGCCATAGCATGTAGGCTTTAATCCCTCCGAGGAGTTTCCGAATCATGTTCCAGTGTGGGTTCGGTTTCCCAAATTTCCAATTGAATGTTGTCGTGAGGATGTTCTGCACATGCTTGCTTTGATGCTTGGGAAGCCGGTGGGGTCTTCAACACAAACCCTAGGTAAGAAAGTAATGAATTTTGCTTGAATTTTTGTGGAAACTTATTTGAGTAGATATTTTCCAAATGCTTTGGATATGTGTGCGAGTTTCCATTCTTGGGTACAACAATTGGATTACGAGACCCTTCCCTTCTAATGTCGCCTCTGTCATGAATATGGTCACCTACTGCGTAGATGCCTGAAGGCTAAGCCTATGGTGCCTTAGCCTCCACCTCCTCCTCGTAACACCCCTGATGTTGATAAGGGGAAGAATCCAATTTTTGTTGAGGGGGTGGATGCTGAGGGTTATGTTCCTGTTAAGGCTTGTAATCAGAATAGAGGTCAAAAGAGGAATTTGATGGAGATACAAGATGAGGATACTTTTAACAAGTTTGAGTTCCTCGATGATTTGGGTCAGCAGGAAGCTAATACAGGGTTAATAAGTATGGATCTGGGTGTGGTGGGTTCTGGCCTAGAGGATCACACTTCCATTACTCCTCCTGCTCCACAGGAGGAGTCTGTCATGCCTATGGTCACCGATGTGCAAGTTGGGGCTCAGGTGATGTTGGGTCCAAATGTTGAGTTGGGGCAGGGGGATGGAGGCACTTCTTTTCCTGCACGGAATGTTGGATCAGACGTGGCTAAGAGTAGCAAGCCTTCTCCTCAACTGGGCATTTTGCAAAAGGATGGAAAGAAGGGGGGTCAGAGAAAAATGCTAAACTTGGTAGGAAGAAAGATTTGGAAAAGATTACGATGATGGGGGAGACTTTGGTGGAGTCAGGGTTTGTCAAGACCCTGGATTCTCTTTTTTGACTCCATTGAAATGATCATTATTTCATGGAATGTAAGGGGCTTGAACAGTGGACCTAGACAAAAAGTTGTTCATGAGTTGGTAAGAAGTTATTCTTTTGATGTTCTTTTTCTTCAAGAGACCAAGTTATCTATTGAGTGCATGATGGGTTTAGTGCCTAATTTCTGGAAGAATGGTCAATGCTAGTGTATTGGGGCTCAAGGATCCTTGGGGGGTGTGGCTTGTTTCTAGAACCCTCTGAAGATTCAGCCTTTGTGGTGGTTATCCTTCAAGTCCTTTTAATCCATGGTTGCTTTATGTCCTGAGTCAGGAGAGTCTATTATTTTCTCCAATGTTTATGCACCTATTGAGTTCCAGGGTAAACTTCTTTTATGGAAAAATATCCATTTTGTTCATAGCCTATTCCCCTATCAGCTATGGATCATTATAGATGACTTTAATGCTATTACTGAATTAGCTGAGAAACAGGGCGGTATTGCAAGACTAGAGCCTTCTGCGTTGTTTCAGGACAATATATCGGCTCTCAATCTTGTTGATATCAAACCTAGCAATGGTCAGTTTACTTGGAACAACAGAAGGGTGGGTGATAGTTGCATTGTTGAACAACTGGATTGTTTCATGGTCTCCTACTTTTGGGTTGGGGAATGTGGTCTTCTAGTTTTGAGATATTAGATTGGAGCGGTTCGGATCACTAGCCTATAAAGCTAGTTATCTCTTCTGCTCAGGTGCCTCGGATGCTGGCCTTCAAATTCTAGCTAATGTGGTTGCGAGACCCTGACCTTTATGGATGTGTTGTTGAATGGTGGAGGCATGGTAGACCTACTTATGGTACTATAATGTATAATTTTGCTAAGCTCCTTCAATATGTTAAGTATCAACTTAAACAGTGGAACCGACAATGCTTTGGAAACATTTACCATGCGAAGTTTGCTGCACAAGCTGAGTTGGATGGTATTACTAGGTTGATTAGGGAGGATGGGTTGTCTGAGGATTTTCTTGTGGGACGAGGCTAGGGCATTGAAAGCTCTGGAGGAGTGGGAGCTAAGGGAGGAAGTCTACTAGAAACAAAAATCTTGGATTGAGTGGCTTCAGGAGGGAGACAAGAATATTGCCTTCTTCCTCAATTCGGTGAAGGCCAAACGTCATGGTAATTCTATTTCAGCTTTGGTGACTGATAGGGGAGAGGTTCTTTCTTCTACTCAGGATATCTCAAATGAAGTTGTGCAGTATTTTAATTCTTTATTCAGGGAGGACTCACAGGGGGACTCGGTTGAAGAGGCTTAGGTCCTCTCCTGTATTCCTTCTTTGGTCTCTTGGGAGATGAAGGAGCATCTTATGAGTGATATTTCACTAGAGGAGCTAGAGAAAACTATTTTCTAGATGAAGGGTAAAGCTCCTAGTTCGGATGGTTTCCCGATTGAGTTCTTCCAGGAATTTTGGAAGATTATCAAGCTGGATTTATTGGCAGTCATTCAAGAGTCTCAAAAGAATAAGCAAATGCTTTGGGCCCTAAATTCTACCTTCCTTGCTCTCATCCCCAAGGGTGATGGGGCTAATCGATTAAGTCAATTTTTCCCCATTTCTCTTTGCAATGTTATTTATAAAATTATCTCTAAGTTGATTGTTGATAGGTTAAAAAAGTGGCTTACGCTGCTGATCTCTGAGGAATAGAGTGGTTTTGTGGCAGGCCGCCAGATTTTGGATGGGGTGGTTCTTGCTATGGAGACTATTCATTCTATGGCCAACTCCCAAGATAAGGCTATGTTCATCAAGCTAGACATGGCTAAGGTTTATGACAGAGTTCGATGGTCCTTCCTCCGAAAGGTTCTAGGGGCCTTTGGTTTTGAGGAGGAGTGGATTCGCTGGGTTATGAGTTGTGTGACTTTAGTTTCTTTCTCTGTTTTGATTAATGGAGAGCACTCTGAACTTTTTGGTGCTTCTCAGGGTTTATGGCAGGGTGACCCCCTCTCTCCTTACTTGTTTCTTCTTTTGGTGGAAGGTTTAGGATGATTGATAAAAATGTATGTGGAGGGGGGTTTCATTTAGGGATGGCGATGGGGAGGTGGCTTACCAATGCAATCTCACTTACAGTTTGTGGATGACACTGCTTTGATGGGCATGGCTACTATTAGGGAGGCTTCAAACATGTGCAAGGTGTTGGATGTTTATCTTGCTGCATTGGGCTAGTTAATTAATGAGGGCAAGTCTTCCATTTTTTTCTTCAATACTCCGAACTCCATTTAGAGGAGAATTGCTCATATTCTTAGATTTCAGATTGGGGATCTCCCACTGACCTACCTTAGGATTCCTATTTCAGTTGGTAGGCAATCTAGGGATTCTTGGTAGGCTATTCTACAAAACTTTTCAGTCAAAGTCACTCATTGGACCCTTCGTTGGTTATCTTTTGCGGGTTGGGTTCAGTTGCTCAAATCTATGGTTCAGGCTCTCCCTCTTTATAGGTGTATGATTTAGGTGGCGCTGATGGATTCTGTTAGGGATCTTGATTCCTTAGCAAGACAATTTTTATGGGCTGGTAGTTTATTGTCTTCCAATTGGAACCTTGTTAGATGGGATGTTGTATGTAGCCCAAAATAGTTTGGTGTTCTTGGGTTAAGGCAGTCGTTGTCTAGTACGGCTCTGGCTGCTAAATTGTATTGGCGTTGGTGTGTGGAACATGACTAGGTGTGGGCTAGAATTTTGACTTAGAAGTACTTTCCTGGGATTCCTCAAAGTGATATCCCTCATTATAGCTTGATGGGGAAGGGATCTATGATTTGGAATACTCTCAAGAAAGGGGTTGAGCTTGTTAAGGGTGGCTTATTCTAGATTTGCAAGAGTAGGTCAGAGGCCCATTTTTGGCATGACGCTTGGGATGGTCACCCTCCCATTATTTCTCAGTATCCTCATTTTCTTACTTTGTGCCAAACGTTCTATGAAGTTGGATGGTCAAGGGTGTGTGACTTTAAGTCTCTTTCTTTTCAAGGGCAGTTGGTGGAGGTGAGATGGAAGAATCCTGAGGAATGGCCTATTGCTGGTATGGAGGAGGAGTGCATTGAGCTTCATTACATTCTTTCTTTTTGAAGTTGTAGCTCCCTCGTGGATGAGGATGTGTTGGTTTGGTTTCCTATCCCCAAGGGTGCTTACACCGTTTCTTCTGGGTATCAGGAGTTGCTTTCCCAGTAGATTGAGGGGGTGGAGGTTCATTGGTGGAAGAAAGTTTGGAATAAGTTTTCTTGGCCAAAGTGTAATTTCTTTATTTGGAATTTGGCTTGGAATAGGTGTTTGACTTGGGATAATATCTGGAAGAGAGGTTTTTTAGCCCCATCTAGGTGTGTTCTCTGTGGGTGTGGGGAGGAGGACTCTCCTCACTTGTTCTTCCATTGTTCCTTCACCTTACAACTCTAGCATTTCTAGTGGGGTGTTTGGAAAATACATTGCATTCATACCTCCTCCCTAGTTGATTTTTGGAATAATCTGGGGAGGCCCCCCTCCTCGGCCTCTTTCTTGCAAGATGTTTGGTATGTTGGTCCCATCTTTCTTCTTTGGAAAGTTTGGTTGGAAAGGAATAGGAGAATCTTTCGGGGTGAAAAATTGGGGATTCAACAACTTTGGTTTAGAATTGTGGGAATGATATAGGAGACGGTTGAAGTTAAAGGTGAGATTGTGCTACCATTAGAGAAAGGAGATGTTGAGATGGTTGATCGGTTGGGAATTCAGAGGCTATCTTCGGCATCTTCTTGCGTTAGGAGAGGTAGGTGTTTGAAGCAAAAATTTCAAAGGGTGGGGGGTTGGTTGCCCCCTCCAGCTGGCTTTCTCAAGATTAATATGGATGGCTCTTCTAGGGGAAATCTTGGACCCGCTGGGATTGGCAGGGTTGGAAGGGATTCTTCCGCTAATGAAGGGATATAGACTGTCAATAGGATGGAAGGCTTGGCTATCCTCTATACCTTGAAGCGAGCGTATGCTTTAGGGTGCCATAAGGTTATTTGTGAGTCTGATTCTTAGGTCTTGGTCAATTTACTTCATGAAAAGAAGATTTCTGATGTTAGCTGGCAGTTGGCTATGATGGTGCAGTAGATATTACAAGTTAGCTCTTTGATGGAGTCAGTGTCTTTTGTCCATATTCTAAGGGAATGGAATAGGGAAGTTGATTGTCTGGCCAAATGGGCGTTGGAGAATATAGATGGTGGGAAGATCGATGGGTGGGAGCAGGTTTCCCGTGAGTTATGTCAAGACTTGGAGAGGATTCTTGCTGAGGATGGGAGAGGTATTGGGGAAGGGTGATTTTGTTCCTAGCTTTTTTGGTGGTTTATGTTGGTTCTTGGGGCTTTGGCCCTTTGCTGTTATATAATGCTTTGTTCTAATTTTCAATAAAAATTTTACCCCTTTTTAAAAAAAAATCATCATATTTCCTCTTTTAATTATATAAATCAATCTTTATTTAATTAAATATAATTTTCCTCTTTTAATTAAATATATCATTCAATTTGATTAAATCATATTCTCCCTTTAATTAGATAAATAAAATTTTGTTTAATTAAATCCCAAGGTCATCTCTCTTAATTAAATAAATCAATCTTTTTTTATTAAGTCCAATATTCTTCATTTAATTGAATAAATCAAATCTATTTAATTAAATTTCTAATATCTCTTAAATTCCCCCCCATTTGATTTAAATAAATCCAAAAATCTAAATCAAATGTCAAATCGGCTAACTTCTATCTAAAGTTAATTAAATCCTAATTAACTCTAACTCTAATCCTCAAATCCTCTAGCTTTTGCAACTCGCACACATAAATCAATTTATTTGATTTATTATTTCTTCTATTTTCATTCAAAATGGCATCTCATTGGAATATTCCTCCAATTTTAAATATCCCTCCCTAAAGGACTTGTCCTCCAACATGACATAAAGCCTCTGACATGTCTTTTTTTATTGAGCCAAGTGGCATTAACTCTTCTTTCATCCTCCCTCCAACATGTCATTTCATAAAATTCAAAGTCAACATAATAGCATTTATCATTCACATTGATCAAAATGTGCTCCACCTCTCTTCAATAGCATGTTGACAAGTGGCACAATGCCATTGGCTCATGCTTAATCCCACATTCTTCATATTTCCTCTTAATCCATCATTCTTTTCTATAAATAGAGGATCTCTCTATTGATTTGGGATCCACTACTTTATGCAACATTACTATCTTTAGATTTTTGAGTTCAGCCATTTTTCATCAAGTTTCATAGTGTTCATCATTCCATAGCTAGGTTATTGTGAATTTCATCAAGGAGCATACAATCATCATCAAGTTCATCAAAGCTTTGCAAGGAATTGGGAAAGGGCTTCTTTCCACATCAAAGAAGCACCAATTAGCCCAAAAGATGTTGGATTTGAGCTTTTGAATAAGATTTACATAGCTTTCAATTGGTTTATTTGAATTATTTCTTGTTCATTGTGCTTTGAATGACTCTTATGGGAAATTTTGATTTAGATGTGTTTATTGACTAAAATTGTGTTGTTTGTCCATGTTTGAATAGGTCTAGATCCAACATTCACAATCAGCATCAAAATCGGCATCGAAATCAACATCAGTCTTGGAATCAATGCAATAAGTACATTGCTTCAAAGAGGGGAAAAATGTAAACACTTAAAAATGTCTTAATGGATCACATTGGCTAACTAACATCATTTCCTTTTAAAACCCGTCCTCTTTTTGCTTAATTGATTAAATTAGCCTAGCTATTTAATTAATTGCATCATGTTCATCTATTAACCTAGTTCATTTAATCAAGTTAATTCCCCCCGTTCACACTAACATTTCATCTCATTAAATTAAATAAATCTAACTATTTAATTTAATTCCCTAAGTCTTCTTATTTAATTAAATAACCCTACGTTATTTAATTAAATCTAACTATTAAATGATTAAACCCTTGTTTAATTAACAATTATCTAATTAATCTAATTCTCTCCCACTTGTAAGGGAATATTCCTCCTTTGCACATTCCTCCAAAAGGGGAATATTCCCATGGAATATTCCCTCCCCTTTTACACAATTAAACTTTGTTTTAATTTGCAAAATATCATTTTCTCTCTCCTCTAATCATTTGAAAAAGGGATATTCTCACAAAGCTTCATGTGCAAGATAGTTTGAAACCTCTTGTGCAAGTTAACTTTTGACCTCTTGTATAGGTCAAAAGTGTGCTTATCTAGAAGGAATGAGAACCCTTGATTAAATCTCATCTTGCATTCTCACCTATTGATGAGAATCCATGATCCATGCATCCCATTTCCTCCATCCTTGACCATTGATTAATTTTTTTTATCTCAACCCTCCATTTCTCCTTTGCTTTCCTATAAATAGAGCACTATTTGGAGACAAATGGATCCATCTTTCAAAGCAAGCTTATGTTGTTGAAATCACTCACACTCACATTCATATTTTAGCACACATTTAAAATCTTTTAGTTCATTTTAGTTGCATTAATTAGCTTTAAGCTTCCATTAATGGCTTCCATGATCACATAATGTACCCATTTAGCTTATTTGTTAATTAGAGTTTCAATATTTTTAGCTTATAATTTGTATATATTCATCATTTAGCATAAAATCATGTTTAATTAGCTTGCATCATGCTCATTTAGATTAAAATCATGTTTACATACACATCTCTCATCAGTTCCATCAAATTTCTTCAATAAAACTTATTGGAACAAGCTCATTTATCCACGGGATTGGGAAAGGGTCGTTGTTCCACATCAATGTGATACCAATCTCACAACGAGATAAGTTTCAGATGGGTTAGAGTAGAAATTTTAACGCTTCCGTAGTTTAGAATGCTTATTTTTGATAAATGTTTAGTTTAATCTTCATTTGATTGATCTTGTTGAGATTTGATGTTAGTGGCTTTGTTATGCTTTGATTCTTCATGGATCAAGCATAATCAACCCATACTAATCTATCAATCACAACCATGAAGTAATTTTGAGGTTTCAAAGACTAAATATGTAAATATAAAACCATATGAAATCAATAAGGCCATAGCAGCAATGCAGTGAACTATTTGAAATAGTGCTTTGGTAGACATGTATAAAAAATGCAATAGCATAGACAGGGCAATGAATTGTTTGAAAGAATGGCTCAAAGAAATATGGTTTGATGGCGATGGAATGCCATGGTTTTCTTGTCATGGAATTCAATATGGAATTCCATCAGCATGAGACCACATTCCTTAAAGGAATTGTTTTCAAGCAGTTCACTACCTTGTCTATGATTTTTCCAAGAATCCATAGCTTGTTCGAAAGCACCTGTTTTAGGCTTTTAACCATAGTAGCAAGGTAATGAACAATTTGATAAAATTATTTGGTAGACATGTATGAAAATTTGGTAGCATAGACAAGGCAGTGAACTATTTGAAAAAATGCCTCAAAGAAATGTGGTCTTATGGTGATGGAATGCCATGACCAAAAAATGGATTGTCATAGAATGAAATTCCATGACAATCCATAGCATAGACAAGGCAATGAACTATTTGAAAAAATTCCTCAAAGAAATGTGGTCTCATGGTGATGGAGTTGTTATAGGATATTGCTAGAGGAGAGGAATTGAGAATAAATCATTCTAAATTAGAAGCTATGAAAAATTTTCCTACACCAAAAGGTGCTCCTAACACTAGAATTTTTGTACAAGCTACTAATAAATGGCAAGATTTATTCCTTCCTTTTCTTCAATAGCCTTACCATTACACCAAGCTACTACTATGGGGATGATTTTTTTGTGAGAATAATATGATGAATTATTTGAAATATATATAAATATAATAATTTCTCATTTGCATACTCTTCCTAGCGCCAATGTAAGTGAATATGCTATTGGTGTCATCTTGATTCAAGTTGGTAACATTATTTGTTGTTATTTAGAGATTCTCACTATAGCAAGTAGAATACATCATGCTTATGATGAAATATATGCACTAGTTAAAGCTATTAGAAAATAGAGGCACTAATTATATGAAAAATAAACTTTTATTCATACTAATCATGAACCTCTACAATACTTACATTTGAAATAAATTACAATATGAAAGACAATTAAAAAAAACCTCTAATACTATTGTTGAGTGTAAATTACATTACTTTTAATTTGATTACTACACAAAAAATTATGTTTTTTTAATATTTAGATCTATGGATCCATGCCAAATATTAAATCAAGAGAGTTAGGGATGGTAAGAAACTAAGAAAAATAAGAAAATTGTAGAGGAAAGTTTCCTTGATTCAAAATTTGGTATTGTAGTAGGCTAGAGAATACTAACAAGGACTAATTGAGGGTTTCTTAAGGTTTGTAAAGAACTAAGAAAAAATAAGAAGTTGTGTTAGGGATTCAGGAGCATGCCTGTCTAGCCTTTGGGTGCTCATGTCCACCTTGGGAACTTTTGTCCTTCTTGGCCACTAGTGTCCTTACATCTAAAATTTTTAAATTTTTTTATATTTACTCACCCATTTTTTCAAGACATGTCACTTTTGTAGATTTCTAGGAACACCTATTTCAACTATGAAAGGGGGAATTTTTGGTTTAGTACTATTAGGAGACTACCTTAGCTAAACATCTAAATAGCATTTTTTAGCTCGCACATGTAGCAAAAAAATTATGGGAGTGTATAATTTATATGTATGGAGGGTAATTTTCTATGAAAGGTTTTTCAACTACCAAAAATACTACAAGGACATCTAGTGCTAAATAAAGGTACTAAGCAGATAAAAATATCTAGTGTGCAAAGGTTGAATTAGTGGATATCTTTATATCTACAATGATGGTTGAAGATAAGAATATATCTACAAGAATGTATTATTTATGTGGAGAACTTGAGGGAGAAAACCTTACCAATTATAGGATGATATTTTGAGTGAGGTATGGATTCTAGGGTTAGGAAAAGTGTTGGGAATCTAGGGAGAGTTTTAAAGATAGAGGATTTAAAGACTTCTAGCCATGGAAGAGAGTTAATACCAATACCTTAAATCTATACTTTATAAGAGAATGTACAACAGTGAGATTGAGTATAAGTACTTGAATGAATAAGGAATCCAAAAACTTATGGTTTCTAAATACATAAATAAGTTTACCTAAAATCAATATCCATTAGGGAAGAACTTTGTAAGGCAGGGTTCTAGAGTTCTAAAAGGGACCAAATTCAAAGTTTTTATTTGACACTAACACCCATGGCTATTGGTTCCCCCAAGGAACCAACATAGATTTAAGGAATGGGATGATGATAGCTAAGAGTGACTATTTTTGGCCAAGAAATGGTCAAAGTGATTGTATACACCTAAAAATGATCATCATATTCAGTTAATTAAATACAAGCTATTTGATTAATGTTTTGACTACGTATAAATAAAGTCTCACTTTATTTATATTGTTCACTCTTCTATTAATTCTCCAAAATCATATTCTTCTAAATAATTAAATAAACAAAGTATCCAAAATGTGTTTATTTAATTAATCTTCCTTAATCTTGATTAAGAATTAGAGCACATGTCTTCTACATTTTCTTGTGCCACCTCACAAAGGTCACATGAAAATAAATAAGCCTAATTATTAATTAGAATTATCATCACACACTTCCACCAATTGGAAAAAGCACATGGCTTTATTCTCCCACACTTCCAAAAAAATTGGAGCACATGGGTCTTTGTTTCACACATTTGGCTCTTCCATCCAAATGGCATGTTTCCCATTGGTCAAGAGATTCCTCCCACAATACGAAAGACAATAAAAAAAACCTCTAATACTATTGGCATGTGTAAATTACTATTATAATAATGTTCCTCAAACTTGGAGACCCACACTTGGCTTGAAGGTGTAATTAGTAGATTATAGAGTGAGGGAAATGGTGAATGCTGCTAGTAATCATGCCCAACAGAAGTTCTAATGCCCAACAATAATCTCAACGTATGTATAGGAAGATGGAAAATGACCAACAATGAGTATTTAACTCTCAGACAGTACCATGACCTTAATAAATTTTCCTCCATGCCTTATTGTAGAAGTCTCACACCTCACAATCTCTCCTTTATAACACACATGGTTTGGAAATGCAACAATAATGATTAAAGATTCTCACTTCCTTTTTCAGTTGCAAACACACACAAAAATTACTACTATCACACCTCCACACCCAAGCTACAGTTGTTTAGGAATATAAATAACAATGCCCATGTCTGCAACAAATAATCCCATGCCTAGGTTAACTAAAAAACCATGTTTCCCCTTGGGTGAATGAGTTTGGCGTCCTTGCCAATGATGAAGTTGTCTAGTTTTGATTAGCAAAATAGCTCACAATAAACCACACACCTGGACCTATTACCTTCAATCATTAGTGAAAATGCTCCTCAAACCTATTCGACCCATATAAAATCTGAAACAATAACTTTCAACAATATAAACTCAAAAGATACAGAAATGTGGTGACTGAAATATTTACAAACCCCCTCCAAAACTGATTACCAAAAATGTCCTCTAAGACTTCAGAATGAATATCAGTTATCACCAATTTTTTCTCTAAAGAGTCTCACAAAATTTCTCTATTTGGTCAAGTAAAATACCTGAATTACCTCCTCTATGAATAAGTTAAGGTGGATTTGTTTCACTATCAAAACTAATCTTCAAAAGCGTTTTTGTCCTTCCAAATGCTGAAATGAACCGGGTTCAATCTCCAAACCCACATGGATTTCAAATATATATATATATATATATATATATATATATATATATATATATATATATCCAACACAACCAAATGAGCTCTCATAACGTCCTTTTATACTTTTCCCGCCAAACCCTTTGAAGGCTTCTAATTTAAAATTCACTTTTTAATTAAAACTTCCTTTTAACTCTGAAAATGACATTTTCATTAAAATAATCATTTTTGACAGGAAAACTCATGTTAAAAGAATCCATGATTTAAAGCATTTCATCTTGGTTTTGATGAGCTATAATACTAAGGGATTTTTTAAATATTTTAATTAATTGTTAGCAACCTTAGTAATTTAATTAAAATATACCATTAATACACTCATTTTTGTAGAATTGTCAGAATGCATTGGAATTGAAAACTAATTGTACTCGAGTGATCCCCATGAAGAATAAAGATGAACAAAGTTGACCAAGTGACTTATTATAAATAGACGCTCCCTCCAAGATTCTTGGAACCCAAACTAAAAGATGAAAATAATATCTAAGAGCATCGTAGAACTCCTCAACACTTTTGAACTCACTAATAACCTCAAATTATCCCTCTGATCATGCAGACACAAACCCAAAAAAAACATTTTTGACTGCAAAGCAAGAGAATCCTAAAATGGGGACATTATCGTCCACCCTTCCCAAAGATTGCTTGTCCTCGAGCAATGCTAATACACTCTTGCAATAATCAAGTTGATACAAATTGAAACCACAATCAATCTCCAGGTCCCAAGTCAATCTAGGAGATCTATAGTACCAACTACATGAAGCTCTACCCTACAAGGTACCGACATAAGAGACCTCCTAAAAACCTCTTCTAAGAAGAGTAATCAACTATTGTGTAGACTCAATCAACTCCCCAAAGAAATGCTCCTTGAGAGAACCAAAATGATATGCCACAGGAATAAACTCTAGAAAGTTAACACTGACTCTCTCATCCCAAATGATAGTTGAACTACAAAATAGTATGATCCCAGGGTTCCAAGTTAGTCTTTGAAAGGAACCGACATGTTGACGTTACGCCACTCTAATCATAATTGTCAAGCCATCATGCCCAAACTGCACTCTCCTATCCTAGACACCCAAAGTGTAAACATCATCAAAGCCCATATTGAAATACCTAAAAGGATTAAAGTTGATGCCATGGAATATATCCTTCCAAGTCAACTCAAAGAAGACCACATCAACAAACACTCACTATCAATCACAATCCTAGGCTGCATAAATAATATGGGTTCCTCAATCATAAAAAATAAAACCTAACATCACACCTCATGACACCCCAAATATGAATCAAGTCAATCACAACCATACCTCTGAAATCTACCAACCAATAAATGTCTTTTCTATCATAAACAAAAATCATGACATCAACACTTAACCTCCAAGAGTCAAAAGAAAGGTTTCAAACACACCAACATACCCAATCTATTGCAATCATTAAGAAATCATTTGAAATAATGCATATCATCTCCATGAAGTAACTGCACTGAGCATCACTCAGCAGAGTGGAGGCAATAAATGAATAAATTGTGTTTGGAAAAAAATTCACAACCAGCTACCCCAGAGCCTACCCAAACTCAAAATTAGTTTTATCATCAAAAGATGTCACCAAAACTAATGAAAAATGTAGGGGTAGTGGTAATCAAACTAGAATTCTAGTGAAGACATAGGAGAGATGAGTATGAAGGTAGCAACAAAATCCTCTCCTAGGATTAAATTATTTCTTCCATTCATCCTCAACCATGAACTACTCAATTGTTGGACTGAAGAAACCATCCAAATCATTGTAGATTTGAATCCTCATTCATGTGCAAGCTGGCCAAAAAGTGGCCAATGGTACAAATACTGGAAGCTCGCCCACTATTCCAATCTTGAAACAACACCCCATGACTAAAAAATGCACCTATAGGTCCAAAATATTGTAATAAAATCCACTCTCATCACTAAAATTGGTTAGGTCTCTGTCATCCAACTCAAAAATTGGATTATCATTATTCAAATCATCATCCAACTCAAATAGTATATTATCATCAAACTGATGATTATCCTCATCTCCAAAATTAGACCAATCCTCGTGTTGATCCAAACTTCTATTTTATGATTTTTTAGGACAATCAACTCATACTCCTCTTAATAAATTTAAGCTCCTTAATTACCTGTATTATTTATTTATCCCTTTCTCTATTCTCTTTTTCCCTAAATTTTTCGGGCCAAAAATATTTGATCTACTTTAAGTAATGCATTTTGAGTGCTTCCCAATGAATCCTTGGTTGATTCAAGCTCAATGAAAAGCTCTTCAATCCTATCCCTTAATTACTTGGATGTGGATATAGCCTTATTTACAATCTTAGTAGCCACATCTCTATCTTTGATCATATTTAAATGGGCTGATTGCATGTCTCCCACTATGCTCTTAATGTTTTGCAAATCAACAAGAGAAACAATTTGTTCACCCTAATTTCTTGGTGTCTTTTGGATGATATTTTCAGCAATACTCTTCATGTTATCCAACTTAGCCCAAAGCATAAAGAATTATGATTTTTCTTTGAGATCATGCCTCTCAAAATCAATTCCCTCTAAGGCATCCTTTTCACATTCTTTATGCTCTAAGGTAGGGAAAAAAGCTTGATCAAAAGAAGATTCTTCCCAAACTGATTCTTCATCATACTTTGGCCACAAAACACCTGGATCCCATGGTCCTATGAGTTGATGTTTTCTTTTTGAAAGATTATGCTCAATGTTGACCTCTTGAGTGGTTATTTCTCTAATAATCTATTTTTTCCCATTATCATTTTTAGTAGTATACTTTGGTTCAAAGTCATCAAAGTCACTAAACCTCTGCTCAAAATTAGCTAAATGTGTTGATATATCAAATTTGTTCTCAAGAAATGGATCAACAAAAATAATGTCATCCTTCATGCATTCATTGTGTTCTAAAATCATAACATCATCATGATAAAAAAGGAATTCATCCTATAGGATTCCCATCATATTTAGGTGTCAACATACTTGGATCCCATGTGTTGAAAGGTTGATTGCTTTGATCACTGTGCTCCTCCTATGATGTTGTCTCCCTAAATAAATCACTCTCTAACACACCACTACTAAATTCAACATAAGTATCTCTCTCCACAGCCTTATTTTGAAAGTCCAAACTAAAATCACCTAAGTCTTCATATATGTAATCATTGTTTATTGTTTGGAAAGCTTCACCTATTTCAGCTGCTTTATAAACTTCATCCCTTTTCTTCATTTACTAAGCCCATTATTTGAAGGTATGTGACTAATCTCAACTCTATCAAACTTGATACTAGTGTCAACAACTACAATGGATAGGTCAACAAAAGCATTCAAGGCTACTATTATGTCCCTTTCCTCATGCACGATCTCATCAATAGTAATTTTATGCATGGCTAAGAGGTCATTCTAGTTCTCTATCATGCTTTTTTGTGTGATAACTCATAAGGAATTTGGTCAACCTTAAGAGGGAAATTATCCATCAGTAAATATTCACCATGATTTGGTATTGGCACACCTAGATCACATTAAGCAACATCACTTTTATAAGGGGTTAAATCATCATCATTAGCTGATTTGAAGGCACCCCCATAATTACCCTCAACATGCTTTTCTTTTGAAGGTGCATTAGTAAACTCACCATACCCATCAGCTTTACTAAAATCTTTTGTGAAGTCATTAATCTTAGAACATCACTGGTTACATGAAAGTTTGAGGGATCGTTTTGGGGCTCTGTCACACATCCCTCATATTTCAAGGAAGCCTTCACATAGAAACATTTATATTTTGCAACAATCCTTGAGTATGCGCTTTTATGTGAAGATCCCTCATAAGTGTGGTTAGTTCCTGTATCAAGTCAGATAGAGACTTATTTGTAATAATCTATTTTGCCTCAATAATCATCAAACAAGAAAGTTAATGGACATGCAAGTGTTGGTCATCAACATGCGAAGAGATATGAAGCCTCTAAAACTCTATCATGCAACTGAGAATTTGCAACAAGTGTAGCTTAACAACCAAGATGACAAGATCACTTGCTCTGATACCACTAAAATGTCTCATGTTGGGGTTTGAATGATATTTTTGTTAATCAATTTGACATATTTCATTTGTCAAATAAATGTAGCATAAATTGAATTGGGCATTATTTAGATTATTTGAACATTCCAATGAAAAAGTAATTTGTTGTCACACAAACTCCGCTCAACTGATTTCTTTATAGCAATAACTTCAATCTTCAATGTAAATGTGACCGTTGGCAAGTAACAAATTTCATACTTTCATTCCCATTCATATGACTTTGATATAATATTATGCAATGACAAAGAAAGCTACGATCAAGTATGTTCCAACTAAGAAAATATACACTTACTAATTTTCATAGAAGTATCTTTCAATCTGAGAACTAGAAAATGCCATATTACAATATAACAGAATTACAGGGGTGTTCACTAGCAATATTATGGTCTCTTTTGCAAGGATAGATGTTACACCCCAATTGTATAATTACTATTTACTATTACTATGTAGGTTAAATGGGAATGTAATGTGAATTCAGTGGATGAATAAATTGTACTTGCACTTTGTTATCACTGCATTATGGATGAAAGTTATATCATTTAATATTATATCAAGGAATGCATTTATGTGATTGGATGAATATTGAATTGATATTCTAGCTTTCGAGATGTATTTTGTATACTGCATATTTTGTGAATAGCTGATTGTCATGTGGATGTGTTAGTGGTTGTAGGTATATGTTCAATTCCTCCAAATGAAGGGGAAGTATCACTCATGAGA